>OZ005657.1:245814795-246107295 GCA_963930645.1 Salticus scenicus | reverse complement strand
ATGTAGTTATGCGCTTCCTTTTCTGGTCTTTCTGTCACTTTCCGTTTTGGAAATAATTACAAAAATTAAAGGATCAAAAATACAAAGTTTTTGGCCACATATGTGACCTACCGTCGTAGGTTTTAAAAGGAGGCTGTAATGGTAGTGATATGAAAGTTTTTCGATATTTTTGTATAAAGAAAGTACTTTGTAAAGATATAAGCAGGTTCTAGCCGATGAATTCATTTTATTTAATGAATATTTAGGAACCAGTTGAATAAAATTACTTTTTTTATGTAACAAATCATCAACAAGTATTTTCATAACCGTTATTCGTAGTACAGAAATCAAATAGAGTTACAGTCGGCAGCAAAATTGTTCGAGCGCTAGCAATAATTCCTATATAAAAAAAGTACACAGTAGTGTCTTGTTAACTAAATCCTTGTCGAATCATGTTCTTTGACATGATTCGACAAGGACTTATTTCACAAAACAGTATTAAGAGTACTTTTTTTTTACGCAAGAATTATTGCTAGCGCTCAAATAATTTTGCTGGCGTCTGTACACCACAATGCAGGAATTTCCCTAATTCAGGGAGAAAGATTATCTGCACAGCTCGAAGTCTAAATAGAATTTTAATTCATCAAAGTCATGTCAGTGGTTTATAGAATTTTCAAGATAGTTCTACACTAAAAACCAATGGATTATTCCGGAAAATTTCAGTACTCGACTTCCATTAAACTTAGAGATTCCAAACTTTGGAAATCCTAAATTGCCACATTTCGTCGCACTTGGATACCAAGTTATTTAATTTGAAACTAAGTCAAACGCATGTTTAACACTAAGTATATAGCCGCATTACATAAAAGTTGAAGTATCTACCATAGATGCATTGCTGCAATAGTGACGTCATTTTTTTACGTTAAATCATGCGTGTCCTTCATTATTTTGCTTATTCTTCCAAACCAAGAATAAAAAATTATTTATTTATTTTTATTTCAACATACTTTTGTAACTATGACATTAGTTTTAGCGTTATCTACGTGAAACTAGGGTTTTTATAATTAAGAAGGTATTAAGTTTAGATAGAAATTCAGTTAATTAAAGAATTCCGATGTAATATTTTTATATGCAATAGTAATCAGTACTGAAATAAAGTGATGAAATCCATTTAGTGAATGCTACAAAACACAAAGCATAGAGCCGCATTATATAAAAATAAGTAAGTTACCATAGGTTTGTAAATTGATCTTGTTTCTTCTTTACTTAAGGCTGGCTTCTTTTTCCATTAATTTCATACCTGTTCACTTCTGGCGCAAGCAGTAAATGACATTCAAAGTCATGCAATTTTTGGTTTTTCGCTATTTCAAAGTCAAATATTTTTTTGCGCCAGAAGTCAACCACACAATTTTTTCTATTTTGGGGTAGTCATTTTTTGTATGTATTTACTGAAATACACTGGTTCTCATAATTATAAGGACACCCGTTTTTCTATATTAACTAAACACTGAACACTATTAGTTAAACAAATATATTTTTTATTAATTTGAATTTCATTAATAGACTATATTTAAAAAGGTTTATTGTTTTTCTATGTTAAAAAACTTTAAATACGGACAAAAAGATGATTTTTAAGGTGTTCACAAATATAAGGAAACCTCGAATCTTAGTACTTTTTTTTTTTTCATTTATTCTTAAATTTAATATTTTATGGGATCTCTTTTTAGGGTGAAACAGTCAGACATTCTCTCTGGTATGCATATATACATTTTTGTTTTAAATATTCAGTTTCAATAACATTTCATACAGCATAGATGATATTCTGAATACATTTGAGCTATTTAAAATTGCTTTCCATTTGCATGCACTTTACTAATATGATAAGTTAAGGTTTTTTTCAACTTTTAGGCCACGGATAAGGCAATAATACAGAAGTTTCTTTTTTTTTAACTATTTCCCATTGCTCTAGAAGTGGAGAAAAAATGTAAGTCTTGTTGAAAAAAATATTGTTTCCCCCAGAAATCTATCAAAAATCTGAGAATTCTACGTTTAAAATTTGCGGATATTCTCTTGATGTTCATAATAATAGAAAAAAATACTAAATTCATTCTGCCTTCAGTAGAAACAGCTCCCCAGAAAACCATAGATCCACCTTTAAAATGCCCAATTCATATCTGCCTTTAAAAAATCTGCTCTGCTTTTCGCTATCTTCAGATCGTGCCAGTAACTGATAAAACCACTTGGTTAATCAAGAATAAAATGTTTTTCATCCGAAAATGCAGCATTTTACCATTTAATATTGTCTTTATTCAACTTTAACACAGATGTTCTTTCCCTCATTAAATGCGTATTGATTATTACAGGTTTTTTATTCATTTTAACATATTATTAATTATTTTAAACATGCATAAATGTGGACCACAACCTTTCGTTAAAAATTACGAGCAAATTCAGCAGCAGTCATTTTGAGTAGAGCAGTAAGAGGAATTATGAGTCTTCGATCTCTGTAAAACAACTCTGATTTAGCATCAGATCTCTCTTCTATTGAACCAGCAGTTCAACGTTTGATCTCATTTCCTTCAGCAATTTTAGATTTTCGAATTTCATTAGAAATTTGACGGATTGAAATTATCCTTCCACTTAAAAAACGCATTTATCATACTTCACTACATGAACGTTCTTTTTTTTTTTCGAGGAAATATCAGTAATGTTCGCCCAAGAAAAATCGAATGCTTATATATGAATTTATCTAGCCCAGTAGTTAACAAATTCACATGTCAACTGTAATTTATACGCTAGTAATTTAAATAAAACGAAAAAATCTTGATTGTCCCTATAATTACGAACATCTAAAAACGTGGCGAAAAAAATATTTTGCATTATTTTTCAGTAATTTTGTTTCACATAAAAAAAATTATAGCAGTTTTGGTTTTTAGAATGCTAGATATATTAAGTGCACTTAGTGTAAGCTTGTTCACAATTATTCTTACATTAGTTATTTCAAAACGTAGAGTGGCCTTATAAATATGAGTAAGAGTGCATATAGCTGTGTGTTTCACTTCTGGCGCAAGAAGATTTGGAGAATCAAAGTTAAAAAAAAAAAAAAAAAAAAAAAAAAAAGAAAAGAAAGATGCATTTTTTTAGAATTTTGAATGACCTTTGGCCTCTGCGCCAAGAGTCAACCATAAGTGTTTATGTCCCAATAGTTAGTTTGGAAACAGCAGAATACAAAATAACTTGAAATTTTATTTTTCCGACTGAGTGAAAATAATGCCTGGACCGGGAGTCGAACCCCGGATCTTTGACTTACAATGTCAAGGCTCTTTACTCAGACAACCTTTAGGCAGAGCCTTGACCTTGTAAGTCAAATATCCGGGGTTCGACTCCCGGTCCAGGCATTATTTTCACTCAGTCGGAAAAATAAAATTTCAAAATATGATTTTCTTCCAATCAGTTGATTGTGTGATTTTAATAAAAATTACAAAATAACTGTTAATACGATGGTTCACTTCTGGTGCAAAAAGTATTGGCTTTCGTAAATAGGTATGTTTTTCTTAAAAAAACAGAATACTTCATCTTTGACCACCAAAACTCCAAGATTTTTTTTTTTCGCAAAAATAAAAATATACGCGTCTGATAATTTTAAATAAAAAACATATCCTGAAAATTTCAACAAAATCGACAATGTTAACCATACAAGTCTGCCCGCACCTTAAAAATACTAGCTCTTAACATGTTACATGCGTTAAAAAAAAAAAAAAAAAAAAAAAAAAAAAAACTTCAATATCCTTTTTTACAATTATTTTTTTTATGAATTTTTATTTGACACCCACTTAATATTACTTGGCGCCTTATGTCCCAATGTTTGACACTGCTAGTTATTCATTTTACCATTTATTAGCACCCTATGCTGCAGTGTTTGACATAAAATGTTAAAATTCTTATATGTAAAATATATAATTTTATTATTTTTCTTATTTTTTAATTATTTCTGGATAGATGTCAATTACTGGAGCATGCCAATCACTGGAGCACATACCCTATAATATAAAAGTTAAATGAAATTTTTGTTGAAGGTAATTAATAGTGCCATATAAAATCTTTAGGAACGTATGAGTTGAATATGACAGGAGAGTGAGTGAAACCCATTTGCGATTTGAATAAATATATTAGGTCGTTGCAAAAGTTCGTGCGGACGCGGATCATTTTATTGCCTCCAAAGACGAGAGCTTCTATCGCCGTGGTACACATTTGTTACCCGAGAAATGGGCAAAGGTTGTAGAAAGTAATGGAGAGTATTTTGATTAAAAATTGTCATTTGATTTGATGTATTTTTATGAAATGAAGCAATAAAAAACCGCACGAACTTTTGCAACGACCTAATATATTCTTAATACCAAAAACTGTATGGTGTGAAAGGTTTAAACATAGAGGTTTAAGCTACTTACATCCCTGTCTTCTAATGTGTAACTTAATAACTTTTAAGTTTCCAAATTAAGTGTATTCATGATTATGAGCTCTTATTAAACCTGTTTTTGTAGTTAGGTATTTATAAAGTTGTTGTTCCTTAAAGTTTAACGCGAGTTTTTGTTATATTTTACTGCATACTATACCTATTACCCGCGTCTGTCTCATTTCATGGGGAAAAAATACTCATTTAATATATTTAAGCTCAGAGTGAATAAACAAATAACTGCATAGAAAATGACGCTTTAAAATTTAACTATATATACGCATATGTACAAGATTTATAAAGATTATTTTGTAGCACATAAACATTGGTTTAAAAAGCGCACATGTACTGCAAGTACTTTTAAAAATTAAAAACAAAAGTAACTACATTTAATATATAAAAATTATATATATTTTTAATATGAATCACAATGTATATGACTGAATAAATAAATGCTTAAATTGAAATTTCTAAGTATCAAAATTTTCTCACAGGCATTAACGCTAAAAGTTCAGAACAGAGACACACAGAAAAACTATTTAAAATTCAGGTACAAGGTGGTTACAATTTAACTCCCGCTTTAAATAAGAATGCCACAAAATTTGGACTTTAGATAATTAATAAGATACGTTTAGAAATTTGAAGAATTAATGCAAAAGATGCACCAGATAGAATTTTACAGGAAAATAAAGCAAATTTAACAAATGGACAGACTTACCCAAGATTAAAATCTAATAAATAATGTTTTAATTACTTTTGCATTCCTTATGAGTTCTTTTGTTATTTTAACACTTAACTTTTGTTATTTTCCCACTTAACACGATAGTGGACATTTCAAACTTTTTAAAAAATACTTGAGTGCATTTCATCAAACATAAACAGGGCAAATTAGCTCGCAAAGTACTTCCCCTTTCCATCTGTAGCGTTCTGTACATAGTTGAAGCTTAATAATAGCTCCGATATATATCAAACACTTGATTACATGGAGGTAAATACAAAAACGTCATCTCGATAAAAGGTAACAGTTAAATGAAAACGTTTACATTAAAAGTAATCAAAGCAAAATAAAAAAGAGTACCAAAAAAAAATAATTTTGTTACTCTGCGTTAAGTGCATTCTTCCGTTCCCAAAACCATGTCATCTTAGCCAGACATTAAAATTTTCCTTTACACTGGTTCTCAAATGATATGCCATGGCGCCCTGGTGCGCTCCAGAAGATTTCTGAGGGTGTTCTGTGGTTTTTCAGAAAAATATCTTTCTATATATATATATATATATATAATTATTTTAATATACCGCTTCATTCTCCGTTTCATTCTCCTTCATTTCTCCGAAACAGGCGTAAATATGGACTAGGATCTCTTAGAAAAAATCCATAAGATGGCAATCTACCCAGGTCAATGACCCAAATGTAACCGATTGACCTTAATCCCAAAACACAAAATTCCGTTTCGTAACATATTTATAATGTTATTAATTGCGATTTTTCTTGTATAATAGTATGCCTACGCTTACCTTAGATACTTTTAAATGCGTCTCGATTCAAAAAATTTGAGAACCACTGTTCTAAACCATTAAATATACGATTTTCGTAAACAGTTGTACTTTCCACAAAAAATACATTATTTTAACATACAATCTACAATAAATAAAATTACATTTTAAATTTTCTGTTTACATTCCATTGCTATTCCGAAAGTCCTTAAGTCTAATTTAGTTACAAAGAAGCTTTTTTTGTACAAAAATATTTTTTAAAACATTATTTAAAAATGTAACAAATGATTTTCTTGCACAATAGCACATAAATTATATTACTTTTACAACCGCAGTTATTTTTTGTGTTCATAACATTCTTTTGAATATTATATATCTTTTTAACAGTCATTTTCTCTTGGTTATCTTTAGATATCCTGTAAGATAAACGAAAATATTATTCATATGATGAATTATTAAATAAAATGTTTTTATGAGCTGAAACAGTAAAATAAAAAATACCATACTGAGAAATCAGTGCACAGCTTGTTTCCATGGTAACTGAGAGAAAAAGTTGAGAGCAATGCACTAGCATTAGAAACAACGGATTTGTAAATGATTTCAACAATTGATTTTGTCGCATAGGAAAAGAATTTAAAATAATATTCTCATGAAAATTTTGTGCTGCATTAAAAAGTATTCTTGAAGTCATTTTGATAAGAAGTATAAATTCTTTGCAAACAAAATGTAAACTGAAAAAAAAAAAAAAAAGAAAGAAAGAAAGAAAAAAAAAAAACTTTTGAAGTCTTAAATTGCTAATGTGATTTTCAGCGATAAATTATAATATGAAATGATTTCATATGTAACGGTAAAATATTATATCAAACACAGTTTTTTGGCGGTTTGCCTAACACAGAGACACATAATCATTTCAACTTGAAGAATTCGTATTTTTTTTTTTTTTTTTTTTTTTTTTAAAGAATAGTTAAAGATGTTTTTATTGTTATCCGCAAAATTGATTCTCACAAAATTTCCTGAAAAAAAAAAAAAAATAAATAAATAAAGATAAAATATTGTATGATTAAATAACTCTGTACACAGTTTTCTTTCCCTTTAAAAAAGGAGGATATCTCAAAAAATAAATGATTGTTTGTTTACTGGTTTAAGAAAACTAAAACAAGAACATTCAGTTTTCCTAAAAGAAGACAGTGTTTCTGTCATTCAAGCAGATAAAGGATTTTCGTTGGCTTTCAGAAATCGATTGAAAAAGGAAACTAGACAAAATTTTCCAGCTGCATCATCCAAAAAATAAATGAATCCTTCGTAGAGGATAGCTTATTAAAAATATGTTTTTTCACTATATGCATTTATTTAAGAACTTTCATATAAAAAATAAATTTGGAAATTGGAAATTCAAGCAATTATGAAATTAATTCTGAAAATTTATTTTATCAGTTAGAAAGAAAAAAAAAAGTAGTTTGAGTTTTTTTTTTTTTTTTTTTTTTTGTATTCAGTTTAAAAGTGCGCATGTATGTAGAATGTAAGATATAAAACTAAAAAAGTTGTAAATAAAGGGGTTCTAAATATATAAAGTTAGCTATTTATGAAACGAAATGTTTGATAAATTGTTTATTCATAATATTAACGTAACATTTGTCTGTTTCTTTGTAAATGTATAAAACTACTGGCGGACTGTTCCTGTCAGCGTGGAAGTGCACGAATCCAACTAGAATTACAGAGGTTATGATGTTGCATCTCCATAATGATAGTGATCAACAAAGTTAATGTACAATAATTTTAGGAACTTCAATAACGAAAATCTGTTGTGGTTAATCTTTCCGTAATTACTCACCATTCGGTCGATCACAAAACGACAGCAATTCTACGCCAAATGTATTATTAGGATATGCTGCGTATATACAATTCAACTAAAATTAAATTAAATTAAAATTCACCATAAAATATATAAATATAAAAACTTATAAAAAAAATTGTAGAAACACACTTATCAAAAAATGAACTAAACATTATCACGGATATAAAAGTTAACATGGAGAAACACAAATCAAAGGATAAACAACTACAATACCTTCACAGTAAGACAAATAGCCGTTTAATTCAGCAGTATCAAACAAATTGCGAAAAGCACCTTCAAGAACATCGTGATTGTTGCAAATAAGATGCTAAACGTTGTTAATTTAAGATTATTATCATTTCATCTATATATATAAAAGAGTACTTCCTGAATGAGTAAGGGGGGGGGGGGGATTCATCATTTCCCAGACCAAACCCCTAGACCTAGAAGCATGAAATTTTGTGACAATGTTCTTTCTATGACGTAAGCATCCACTAAGAAGCGATTTTACAAAATTCACCCCCCAAGGGGGGGGAGGGGGGGCAAAACGTGATTTCACAAAATCTTTCATATCTCAAACAAAAAAACCGATATCCGTAAAATTTTTGCTTTAAAATATAGCTAATACAAATGTCTAAAAACCAATTTCTGGAATTTTTTTCCAAATTCGGTCCCCAAGGGGGGCGGGGGGGGGGGGCAAAACGTGATTTCACATGCGTAAAACGTGATTTCGCATAATCCTATATAGCTCAAACAAAAAAAAATAGATATACGTGAAATTTTTGCCCTAAAATATAGCTAATGCAAATATCTAAAAACCAATTTCTGGAATTTTAGAAATTCAGCCCCCAGGTGGGGCAGCAGGGGGGGGGAGGGGCTAAGGGGCAAAAACAAATAGAAATACAGTTAGGGCGTTCAAAATTGATACAGATAGGTTTTAGAGGTCTGCAAGTCGAATGAGGATATTTTCGATTGTGTGAAGTTATTAGAAGGGGCAGGAAGGGGGGAGGGAAGAGGGGGCAAAAAATAAAAATAGAGTTAGATCGTTCAAAATTGGTATATAGAGGTTTTCGATACTTACAAATCGATTGCGGATATTTTCGAATTTGTAAAATTATTAGGTGAAGCGGGAAGGAGGGGCTATGGGCAAAAACAAATAGAAATACAGTTAGGCCATTCAAAATTGGTACAGATAAGTTTTAGAGGCCTGCAAGTCGAATGGGGATATTTTCGAAAGTGTAAAGTTATTAGGAGGGCCGGGAAGGGGGGGGGGGCAGAGGGGCAAAAAAATAAAATAGAGTTAGATCATTCAAAATTGATACATAGAGGTTTCCAATACCTACAAATCGATACGGATATTTTCGAATTTTTAAACTTATTGGTAGGGGCGGGAAAGGGGGAGTTGTGGGGCAAGCATAGAGGTTTTTGATATTTACAAATCAATTGCGGATATTTTCGAATTTGTAAAATTATTAGGATAGACGAGAGGGGGGGGCGAAGGGGGAAAATAATAGAAATAAGAGTTAGAGCATTTTGGGAATTTTTTCCGAATGCAGTGAGTACCCGGTGCGACATTTTCGCTTATCAGATTTTGTTTCTCTTTTGTTTCACGTGATAAAAATTAATGCAATTTTGAGAATTCAGTAATTATAGTGTTTCATTTAAAACTAGGGACCAGTGAAGCGGGCGTTTCCTGCTAGTTAAATATATAAATCCTATTTAAACCCTAAAATATAACCAAGTTTATAGTGTTTTTATGAACTTCCCATTATTGAATTTTGATTTAATTATTTCATCATTAATTTCAAATAACTATATATTAATATATATATATATATTAATATAATTTATTGTCTGCAAATTATCGTAAATATGCATTACGTTTATTAGAAATTCATTAACTTGTGATTAAAATAATGAAATTCGAATATTTAAATGTTATTTATACTTAATTACAAGCTGTATACTACAGTATTTTGCCATGATTTTATTTAGTGAAAATAGTCTATTGAATCATAGCCTCCTAAACTAGATGTCCGTTGTGTGGCTCCGAAACTTGGCAACAGTTGAAGCAGTAGACAGCGCCACCTGGTACAGATTGCGCGACATTTTAATTCAACTGTCACCAATATGTTTAAGAACTGATATATGATATATATAATCGACGTTTCTTTGATTCTATTCGCCTTTTATATATATCATATCTCACTTTTAAAAAGTTTTGGTGGCTATTGAATAAAAAAGTCGTTCTATCTGTACCAGGTGGCGCTGTCTACTGCTTCAACTGTTGCCAAGTTTCCGAGCAACGCGACAGAGATCTAGTTTAGGAGGCTATGATTGAATAATAATACAACATTTTCGTATTATAAACATGATCAGGCTAAAATTCAGAACAGCCATATATCATAAAAACTAAATATTTTAGTATGTATAATTTAGTAATTGAAAATTAATGCATGCAAAAAACTTAAACGTGAAAGAAGGAAGAAAATATTTATTAACCCCAAAAACATTGAGATCATCGTCAGGGGATTTCTTAAATGTAGTATGGAAAGAGTAAGATGTTTCAAAAGAAGCTTAGCTCCCTACATCTTACCAAGAGAAAAGGACCCAATCCCTGAAGGTCTAATTACAAAAATGAAATATATATATATATTAGACATAGAGGAAAAATTAAAATAAATAAAATAAAAATTCACCATAAAATATATAAATATAAAAACTTATTAAACATACTTAACAAAAAATGAACTAAACAATATCACGAATATAAAAAGTTAACATGCAGGAACACAAATCACTAAATCATAAACAACTACAATACCTTCACAGTTACGGATAGCAGTTATAACATAAGACGAATAGCCCTTTAATTCAACAGTATCAAACAAATTGCGAAAAGCATCTTCAAGAATATCGTGATTGTTGCAAATAAGATGTTCAACGTCGTTAATTTAATATTATTATCATTTCATTAAATATATAAGTGGAATTTGTTTCATCTATTAAAACGACTTTAAACTTTAGCTTACGTATTTATTTATTTTTTCATATTCTTAAGACATTCCTGAGCTTGTATGTTTTCACCAGGACATTGTAATAAATTTATTCTAAAGTATTTTAGTTTTAACAAAATCAGTTGCAAATATTAGTGCTCAATAGTGCTTCACAAACATAATGCAATGCACTTTTTTTTTTTTCCCTGAATGCTTAAATAAAACTTTCTTTTCTAAAATTTTCTTTAACACTTTAAAAATATTCTAGTGCCTATCTAAAGAAATTATCTTGTATTGTCTAGATTCAGGTGTTTTTATTTAACACACTGATAAACCAAATCATTAACATATTTCAACAACATTGAAAGAGCTTCAAAAAGTAAATGAACAAAATACAAGAGAAACGTTGGCAAAGATTCAGAAGCTTATTTCAATGAAAATTATTTCAAAATAGATCAAAAAATAAAATTTTTTTCCAAAAGAAGTAAAGGAAAATTCTTATTTAAACAACTTTAAACATGTTATTTTAAAAATTTCAAATGGAATCCAGAAAAGAAACTAGTTGCCATGTTTCGAAAGTATCTTGATTAAAATCTTGTAAATAAATGTTCTATAATAACCTCGTGACACAATCTTCTCTTATTTTCATTCTAAGAAATGAAATCCAAATGGTATAAACTAAAATCAGAGTACTGGCTCAAAGAAAGTCACTAGGAATTTTGAAACTGATAAGAAATAAACGTGGTTATCTGAATGCATAAATCTGAGAGAAATAGATGAAGGGATAATAAACTCGGGATAACACTGAATTGCATTTAAGAGAAAAGACCTCTACACGTAAAATATTAGGGTTTAAAACTTTCTTTCTAAGGAAAATATTTTCGTTACTCTCAGCAAATATATTCTCAACACTATTTCTGTGTGTGAATAGATCTATGTGTTTTTCCATGAAAATCTATAAATCCTCTATCTCAAGGATAAAAGGGAAAAAAATGAAGCTGAAGCTTACTTCAAAAAATTTTAAGAGTCACGTAAGACACTTTTGTACATTCACACTGTTGTTCTTAAGAGTTGCGTTTGAAAAGGTGACATTTAAAAGATTTATTCAAAATTCATTTTTTTTTTTTTATATAAAATTGCAGTTTTATGTTTATCGTAAATTTTATATAAATATCTGTTGCATGTTTTAGCCTGAATATCAGATATAGCCATATCTAACGCATATAAATTTTAAATCCGTAAATATTTATTCAGTACCCAGATATTAGGTAAAAAGATTAGGTGTGATGATTTGAGGCTGAATTTCAACGGTAGAAACATTTGTAAAAGGGGTGATTGCCCGCCGTGGGGGGTCTTGTCAAAGAATCACAGTTCGTATTCGTGAGAGTTTCGGAGAAAACGTAGTAAAATGCTAATCGGTTGAGAGACATGGGTTCGAACCATTCACCTTCCGTCTGCCACGTTGAAGGCAGAGACTCATAGCCAGTGGCCTGACCTAAGACGAAAGATTCAAGATACACTATAATAAGTTAATTAAACTTTATAGTGAGTTAATAGGAGTTTTAAACTAGCTATCTTTATTATTATTGTTATTATTATTATGATTAAAAGTAAACAAATTTACCAAATTTTAATTAAGTTTTGTAAATTTACTCAAGTGAGGGTTTTTATATTCTTATGACCACAAAAGAACAGAATATTACCACCTCACTACATAATTAGCTCTATTATGTGACGTATGAGATGTGGGTATTGAAATTAATGAAATATACAATTATTGGTTACAAAGTGAAATTCGTTAAAACCTTCAACACTTTTACTGAGAATTTCGGTAACAAATTATTATTACATAGACCAAAATACATAAAAGGTGATTAAAGTATTACATTTATTGCGATTTTATTTGTTGTGAAGGCTTGTGGTGACGTTCAGATATGTCATATACTTTTAAAAATCACCATGCTGAATAGGTGCTATCATACAGAAATAACAGCCAGTCGAATGATTTGTGTACTCTATACAAATCATGGGAAATACAAAAGAACCTTTTTAAACAACGATTCTTGACAATTAAGTTATTTCACCATTAATCCAATTCAACAAGAAGTACTTCATATAATATGAGGCGCCCAGGATAATCAAAGATCTTGTTCTTCGATTTAATAACCAAAATAACGATTTTATGTTGTTTCAATGAATGACATGATTGATACCTTGCCTCTGACTAGAAAGGGTACTTCCCCACAAGTGTAGAAAGAGTTCTCAAGAGAGTTCACCCAAAATAAAGTCATTCTAAAAGAAGAAATAAATGTCAGATATAAACAAATAAGTGTTTAAATGTAAATATTCATTAATAAAATTGAATCAAGCAGTAATTATAAGAATCGAAGTAAAAGAGTGCTAAACCACATTTGTGAAATTTTGTGATACATCGACTTGAAATTTAGATCAAATACACAAACCAAATTACATTACAAAGTTTACTGCCAATTTCTTAGTAACATATTAGGTATTCTTAATAATAATACGGTATTATTTTACTTATATTACTGTATATTTTACATATTTATTATTTTTTCTCTCAAAAATAACTTCTAGAAACTTTTGGGACGAAAACAAAATCTTTTATAAAAACTACCATCTAGTGACTTTAAAAATCCATATTATGCAGGATATTATAATTTAGAATAACAAGCGACATATTACAGCATTGGATTCAATACATTTAAAATGTGGCTTGTCACTTCCTTGCCCGGACCCTCTTGATTGTAATATTTTCTAATATATTGAATTTTTTTCTCTAAGCTTTTACTAATGTGAATTGATTTTCCATTTTAGAATATATAATGCATTGCAAGTCTTTACAACCGATGACTGTAAAAAGAACAAGAGAGCTAATTTTCCTATTTGATTATCATTTTCCTTTTTAGAAGCACCTAATTCAAACAAATTTGCAACTTTTATTTAAATTATAATTTTGTTCTTGGACAGTGTTAGTTATGTTCACTACAATTTTCATGTATGGTAGAGAAAGTATTGTTTAAAGTCAAATTTTAGAAATTAAGATTTTGATATATTTGCACGTTTAGATGTCCTTTTAATTTAAAAATCAGGATTTTAACGGTTTGTCTCTGTGTGTATATGCATGCAATTCTGAATCAAATATTCACATAACTCCAGAACAAACATTAGCAGGAAATTCAAAGTTGGTATTTTAAATATGTATCAATCATATAATGCATTAAACAAGTACAGGGACATCCAGAAACATTCAACTACATTACATGTATGGACAAAATTACCGGGTAGTACATTTTAATCTCTTTAGATTTCACTAAAAAAATGAAATGAAGACATACTTTTTTATATTCATAGAAGCACGTTTTTCAGAAATGAAATGGAAGTCCTTCACTATTCGTTTACAGGGCTACCAAGAAACAAGAATATAGTAGGACTATAACTGGAATTAGGTGGAAGTGCATTTAAGGTTGCGCTGTGTGTTATTAATAAAGGATTATATTTAAGTACGCAATGTGGTGTGTACATGATTTGTAGAGGACATAAATTCCTATCAATAATTAATCGAAAACATAATTTTCTATTGATTATAATGGATGGAAGTATCAAATTTTACCAACTTCAGAAAATCTCCTTATGAATGATAATTACTTTCTCATACCGATGTGGAAGAGAAAGTAATGTTTAAAGTTCATTTTGCAACGCTCATGTTTTACTATATTACCCTATTTTTTGGTCTCTGAATAAGAAAATCCAGTTTTTACCGTTTCATATGGGTGCATGTCTGTTATCAGTATTACTTAAAAAATTTAATTGTAGAACATTCAAATTTAGTATTTTGAAGTTCAAATTAGAATGTCAGGTGAAATATTTGTTCAAAACTTGATAAGTTTCAAGAAATTGTGTGTGAAAGTTGTCTAAATAACAAGAAACATATAAATATAAGCATATGAATAAACAATAAACATGTGAACAAACATATAAATTTAATAACTGCCTTAAACTTCTTATGACTGTAGGTACAATATTCAAGCGTGTGATTAAGCGCGTCAACAGCCCCTCAGTCAAAAATGTATGTCAAATAAAAGTGTTTCTAACTATATTTTAAACTGTATTTAACCCTTGGGCCTAACGCTCTAAACCGCTCTAAACAGTGTCGCCAAACTTAAGGACTCTTTTATTCAACTTTCGGCAATAATTCCGAGGAGTGATACTTGATATATATAATAAACGAATAACCTTCGAAGTCATTAGGTAAACTTTCCAGTTAAAATTTATTAGTGGATATTGAATAAAAAATTCCCTAAATTTGGCAACAGTCAAATTAACAAGAATCGGCAAAGTGTTAAAATTTATCCATATACAGTATTTCGTTTCTTATCCTTTAACCTATAATATATTTTTCTAGAAACCAAACACAGGTAAAAGAAATTTGAATGAGTGACACATCAGATTATTTTCAAATACATTTGTAAAGATAAATATTAAATCCTAAGTAAATTTTGTTTTAAAACTTGGGATAAAAAAAGAAATGCTCGTAGAATAAGATTGGAGTACTTTTAATCGATGGAATATTATGTTTTTAAAATCATTTAGGAGACTGCTACTAAACGTGTGTTTAAATTAGGTTTTATGGTCTATTTCGAAACTGAAATCTATAAGAAACATAAAATTTTCAAAAGCAGTATGGAATTTTGTCAAAAAATATTTTATATTTAGGTAAATTATTTGAAATTCTGAATTTCAGATTATTTAAACGACCATTTGAAGAATTACTATTATTCAAGAAATTTTAGGTTTCCTGCTACATTAATTTTACTTAATTTATTTAAACATTTCTGAAATAATAACATCATTGTTCTCAAGTTTTACAGTATATATTACAATATATATATATATATATATATATAGTATTTTATCTTAGCAATATTTATTAATGTCTAATTTGAATTACGAAACTGATATTCTAAACAATATTGATAAGCAATGAAACTTTTATCTGTTTTATTTTCATTATTTCTTCTAAAACAGTATATATATATATATATTTTTTTTTTTTGGTATGCATATATATTTTAGAACTATGTTTAGGTAAACTACCAATTCATATTCCAACAAATATTATTATTTTAAACAATAAGATAACTAGGAGAGAAAACAAAACTGTCTAAGTTCATACTCTCTTATAATTAGCTAAAACCATTTTTAGAATTTATTCCTAAAAGAAGTTTACTAAGTAGAGGATTACAGGAAACTGGGAAATATTTTTGAAATACTAATAGCTTTTACTCGTTAACATTTAAAAGTTAAAATATATGTTAAACAATAAATAAATAAATAAACCTATTGAATATCTTTTTTATTATACAAAATTGATATTTTTTATGATAACGCAATTATTTAACATATTTTACATAGAGCTTTTAATTTTTATTTCATATTCATATTCTCATAAATTAGGAAAAACACTATTCATGTTTTTCATCCGGTTGGTAAATGATGATTTAACTAGTGTGCACTTAACTAACTTTAGAATGCTGAATCCAGCGAAACAAAGATATATTGTCTGCAACATCACCATTTCAAAATATACAGAGGAACATTATATTTTAGATTATGTTTAGATTTACCTGTATGCCTTGCAGTATTATTAAGGCTAAAATAGCAATTCAGTTATGTAACCTATTTTACTTGTACCAAATGCTTGGAACAACAATGACATAGTTTTACATTTGCAGTTTCAACACGGTCCAATACACAATGATACTGCTCTACTGCCTGATTCATTCCCAACGAATTATACAAATTGAAAGTCATTAATATAATTTTTCTTAAATGTTTAATAGGTCGAAAAAAAGTTAAAAGCGTATAGTCATTTCATTATTGTTTTGATGTGAAAAAAAAATTGTAAAAAAAATAGAACCAACTCCAAAAAGCAACTACTATTCAAACAACTAAAAATGAAAGAAAATTGACAAAAATGGAACTGTAAATTGAGCCTAAAAGTATTAAATAATTTCCTTCGCCAAACAACATAAATACTACAATTAAACATAATTTTGAAGTCGGCGCAAAATTAAATAAAATTTAAGTCGTTTTTAAAGATTTGTTTTTAAACTAATAGCTACAAATGCTGTTGTCTCGAATGATCCATTTTTATATTCCCTTTATTATTTTATCACTGTGTACAATTGGTCCATTAGTAACATCTACATATAAAAGTGAACATTTTTGTAATTCAGTAAATCGGTATTTATGTTTTTACGAAGTTACTAAAGTTTTCTTTGTAAACTTGTTATAGCTATCATCTTTGGCGGTGTTTGGATTTGGCGATCAAAACGTAATGCAGAGATATACACGCGTGATGTATATTTTTATAATATATATTGTGCGAAGTATTGTTTCACATTCTTGATTGTTATCTTAATATACCTTATTAAAATAACCGTTAATTCTCAAAGGAATTAAATATGTTTACCGATATAAATTGGCGATTTTTTATCTCCAAGGACGCCAGATACCAGCATCTCCGCCAACTTCTGCTGTTTACGAAATCTTATTTTTTTAATTGAATCAAAGTCGTTTCCGGCTGTGTTTTGCAGATGCTGAAGTGAGATGTATATTTTCAATAAAATTTGATTTTTGTATTGAATAACGGTACCAATTTTTATTAATTTTGCGCCGACTTCAAAAGTTATGTTTAATTGTAGTATTTAGGCAATTTACAGTTCCATTTTTACCAATTTTCTTTCATTTTTAGTTGTTTGAAAAGTAGTTACTTTTAGGAGTCGGTTCTTTTTTTTTTTTCAGTGAAAATTTATTCAAGTAGCAGAACATCAGAAGACGTTCAACGGCGGTTTGACAAATCACAACCCACAAGAATACCGACGCAACACAAAGAATGGTAATTTCGAGTTTATGTCACTATAAAATATATGAAATGCCCCCAATATGAACAAAAAACATTACACCTCCATCTAAAAAATTATCCACTCGAGAGACAGTTGTCTCAGTTTTATTCTAGTCAGTGCCTTATCTTTAAGCTGATTTTTCTCAAATATTCCACTTTTAAGTTGTGTCACTCTTCTTGCTTTTATCGGATATGAGAAACAACTATGTATTTGGCCACGCATTAAATTAAAAAGGCTTTAGAAATGTAAAGAATGGATACGCTGCATTTGTATCCAAAAATTCGGATAGACATGTATTGAACTGTACAGTGAATATATGTCACCCGCTACGCTGGAATGCGTAAAGCGTAAAGTTCAAACAAAGATCTAAATATGCATTGCAGCTCACGTACAGAAGTTTCTACATCGAAATAAAGGATGTTTGATTTGTTTATAGTGTAGAAAACTGCGAACAAACGAATGCAAGTTTAAACATCCTCATTTAAGCATTTATGTCTACAAGGTGTCTTTTCGTGACTAAGTCAATGATGCAGTACAACTTTGTAATTTACCTTTTCTCTCATACCTTATAATGTTTTGAGATAGAAACGCTAACTCCGCTATCTTCCCACCAGGTGGCGCTGTAAGCGGTCACATCTTCTAGCGCATTCCCACTTTACAATATTTACATATTTCTTTTACGAGTGTAGAGGCAGCCGTTCAGCAGTTAGAGTGAGAACGGACTCGTGAATATATATACCCTGTAATTTGTTTAGATATTAATGAAATCATAATGAGGCCTATTTCAGGTCAAGACCTTTGCGACAATAACAAAAAGAAAAAAAAATATTAAAATTAAAGCATTTTTTACGTAGTTATAAGCTAACAAACCTCAACTACAACAATAACAACAACAAAACATGATTTCAATTGAGCACCTCCTGCTTTATGAATTCGGTTTAAAACGTCTATACGTTAATCCATGTGACCGCTTACAATAGCCATACTTTGAATTTTACATAGCATAAATGTCACCCACTACGCTACAACGTATGCAATGTCGTTGAAGTGTGGAGAAAATAAGAATTTGCGGACAAACAAATGATCGTTTGAATCGTTCTATTTTTAGCATTAATGTCTACTGTACTAAATCGATGATATCCTGCATCTCTTTGTGTGTGTAATTCCCTTTTTTCCCTATCTTGAACCGTTCCACTGTTTTGAACCGTTCCACCTAACTCCACTGTTTTCCACCAGATGGTGCTGTAAGCCGCTGAATCACGTTGCGCATGACCACTTTACAATACCTATATACAACTTTTATGACTATAGCTGCAGCCGTTCAGCAGTTAAAAGTATTGGGGCTCACTTTTTTGGGCACCCTGTATTTTCTTTTGTTCGTAAAGATATTACAATGGGACCTATTTCAGACGAAGACCTTTACAACAAAACAAAAATTATCAAAATTGGAGCATTCGTTCAGAAATTATGAGCTAACAAAAAAAAAAAAAAAAAAAAAAAAAAAAAACATACGGTCTGAATTGAGAACCTTTTCCTTTTTTGAAGTCGGTTACACACACACACACACATATATATATGTATATATATATATTGGAAAGTACATTATCGAAACTTAAAAAAAAAAAAAAAAATTACGTGATATCAAATTTTTGAAGACATTCTAATTCTAAACAAATAAACATTTTCATGTATTGGTAAGCACCATTTTTTTTTTTTTTTTTTTTTTTTTTTTAAGATTAACAGTTTTTAAATATATAAAACGATTTGTATTAAATAACTCATTTCTGCTTTTATTGAATTGTATTCTGTTGTATCTCCATTACTTAGAATGAATCATTAGTGTGATTAAAGTATTATGTTAATTTGAAGGATACGGATACGGTACACGATTGTTAAACAGGAAAAAAAAATAATTTCATTGTGAGTTTTATTACAAAGAAAACGTCCCTAAGAGGGTTATTCAATGCGTCTTAAAAGGATTGTTTAAGTGGCAGACTTCCAAGAGTTTTTTTAGAAATCCTAAATTCAGGAAAGAGAAATAATTCAGAATCAGAAATAATTATTTATATTTATATTACTTACCTATATAACTTCCTAATAATCATTATTATTATTATTATTTTTTTGTGACCAAGAATTTTACTGGATAAGAACTTTTCCCAACATTTCTTTATATGATTATTTTTTTTTATACCGGGACAGATATTATCAGTTTAGCATTATTTTAGTGGTAAAAAGAGTTATCTATTTTTCCACTTAAAATTTTTGACTGAAAATACTAATTTTGGCTTTTAATTTTTAACCTTACCTAGAATTGATACATTTACGAGTATTTATCATTTAAAGTCATCACTACCCATTTAAAAGCCATTACATTTAAAGGTTTTAGCCATACGTGGTATTATAAAAAATTCTCTTATCCAATCTTGAAAATATTTATAATATGTGCTATCAGAAGCATGTAGTTAACAAGAAGAATCATTAAATATTTATTTTTTTCTTTTTTCCTACACTGGCATTATTATTACCCATATGTATATTTACCTCCATTATATGGTGGATAAATCAAGGCAAGGCCCTTAGAGCATTTTAGAAAATTCGAGAACTATGCAAATTTTATAAAAATAAATAGTAACTTAAAATAAATAGCAATTTAAAATATACCACTATTTTAAAGCTTATGTATTTAGTTTAACATTTCCTTACAATTAAAATCGAAAATTTGCATAATGAAAAAAATTGAAATTTTAAAATTCAACCTAAATTTTCCTATCTTTACAAACTCTAACCAAAAAATATTTTATAGTATTAAAGTTTGTTCAATTATTTTAATCAGCAATATTCTTCCCTATTGATTTTTAAATAAAATCATATTTTGATGATGTTAACTTATCAGTAGTTATCTAAATATTTGGTTTATAAATTATTTCAAATCGTAAAATTTCTTTCAGAAGTCACATTTTTCAGTGGAATCTAGCACAGTAATATCCGCTGTTTCAGAGAAACTCACAATATGTATATATATAAATAAACTAGTATGTTGTGGCCACCACAACACTTTCTTCTATATTTTCCTATATACATATTCAATCAGTAACAATATTTAAAAGAAAAAAAAAATGATTTTTTTTTTTTTTTTTCGTTAAAAGTAATACATATTCAAGCAGTAACAATATTTAAAAAAAAAAAAAAAAAAAAAAAAATTGTGTTAAAAGTAAAAAAAATCGATAACTTTGTTTTAAATTATCACAGATTTATGGTTCAACCATTCGTTTTAAAGGTATTGGCGAGATCTTTCGAAAGATACCCATCTTGAAAATTTACCCCCTCCAGGGGGGTACTTCTCCCCAGGGGGGAAGCGATGCCCCTACATGCACAGAATTTTTTTCCTAGTTAACTATTACTATTATCAATAACTCATATTAATTTTACAATCACAAGTTAAAAATAACTCTCATTATGTACATTTATACGAAATTTTGTCCTATACTGCCATGTTAAAAATTTAGAAAAAATGCGATCATAGCGCCACCTGTTGAGCTATTGATCCCCGAATGTAATCAGCACCAGTTTATGTCGGGGACCAACTAAATACCAAGTTTGGTTAAATTTCGTTAAAATATATATATATATATATATATATATAGATAGATAGATAGATAGATAGATAGATATAGATATATATATATATATATATATATATGCGATTTTTGTTCTAAGTTTTTTTTTTGTTAAAAGTAAAAAAAAATCGATAACTTTGTTTTAAATTATCACAGATTTATTGTTCAACCATTCGTTTTAAAGGTATTGACGAGACCTTTCGAAAGATACCCATCTTGAAACTTTGCCCCCCCCGGGGGGTACTTCCCCCCAGTGGGTGGGAACCAATGCCCCCACATGCACATTTTTTTCCCTAGTTAACTATTGCTATTATCAACTAGACCTTTCGATTGATACCCATCTTGAAAATTTACTTCCACGGGAACCGATGCCCCCACATGCACAGAAATGTTTTCCTAGTTAACTATTAGTATTATGAATAACTCATATTAATTTTACAATCACAAGTTAAAAATAACTCTCTTTATGTGCATTTATACGAAATTTTGTCCTATACTGTCATGTTAAAAATTTTGAAAGAATGCGATCACAGCGCCACCTGTTGAGCTATTGATCCCCAAATGTAATCAGCACAAGTTTATGTCGGGGACCAAATAAATACCAAGTTTGGTTAAATTTCGTTAAAAAAAAAAAAAAAAAAAAAAAAAAAAATTATATATATATACGATTTTTTTCTAAGTTTTTTTTTTTTTTTTTTTTGTTAAAAGTAAAAAAAATCGATAACTTTGTTTTAAATTATCACAGATTTATGGTTCAACCATTCGTTTTAAAGGTATTGACGAGACCTTTCGAAAGATACCCATCTTGAAACTTTGCCCCCCCCCGGGCGGTTACTTTCCCCGCAGTGGGCGGGGGAACCGATGCCCCACATGCACAATTTTTTTTCCTAGTTAACTATTACTATTATCAACGAGACCTTTCGAAAGATACCCATCTTGAAAATTTACTTCCCCGGGGGGGTACTTCCCCCCTAGGGGGGGAAACGGTGCCCCCACATGCACAATTTTTTTTTCCTATTTAACAACTACTATTATCAATAATTCATATCAATTTTACAATCACAAGTTTAAAATAACGCTCATTATGTACATTTATACGAAATTTTGTCCTATACTGCCATGTTAAAAGTTTACATAAAATGCTATCACAGCGCCATCTGCTGGGCGATTGATCCCAAAATTTAATCAGCACCATTCCATATCAGGGTCCAACTATATACCAAGTTTGATTTAATTTCATTCATTGGTTCGTAAGATACGGTGAAAAATACGAAATTTTGCGATCACAGCGCCATCTGCTGGGCGATTGATACCCAAATCTAATCAGCACCATGCCCCGTCAGGTTCCAACTATATACCAAGTTTGGTTGAATTTCATTCATTGGTTCGTAAGATACGGTGAAAAATACGAAATTTTGTCCTATACTGCCATGTTAAAAGTTTACATAAAATGCGATCACAGCGCCACCTGCTGGGCGATTGATCCCCAAATCTAATCAGCACAATGCCCGCCAGGGTCCAATTATATACTAAGTTTGGTTGAATTTCTTTCATTGGTTCGTGAGATACGGTGAAAACACGAAACCACAGACACACAGACAGACACACACACACACACACACACACAGACAGACAGACATTTTTTATAAACTATCAATTCGTGTTCAGGACATCCCAAAACGTGTAGATCCGACAAAAAACGGAGGTCGAAAATTTTCGCGAATCCAATACTTTCTCTATATTTCATATAGAAGAAAGTAAAAACTTTCCAAACTTATCGCAGAAAAAAATGAAAATATTAATATAGCCATTTAATATATCTCGTTATATATATATATATACATGCATATGTTATAGTCTTGTGCATATATTTATGTTTTCCTTTCAAAATATTTTTAATAATTTCAGTTTAAAAATATTTCCAATTATCTCCATTTTCCAACATGAAATTTAATTAATAATAATTGCTTTCTGAATTATGCAAATTATTTTGTCACTTTATATATCTATATATATATATATATATATATATATATATATATATATATATATATATACAGGGTTCATAGAAAAGTCCCTTTAACCTGAAAATACTTGCGAACGTAGAGAGCTACAGCCACGCAAGTGAGAAAACGGTATAGTAAAGCGACTATGCCCGACCTAATGCAAACGACAGCAGCGCCCCTAGTGGCGAAATTTGGAAGTTAGCCATTGCAAATCGAAAACGAAAAGAGATAGAGCAAAATTTCCAATTAGAAAGTTTTACAGCATCAATTAATTAGTACGAAACGATATTTGGTTTACACGGATAAGATAAATTGGCGCCTGTATATCCGAAAAATATCCAAAATCGATGCACATCTTTTTGTGTAAATATTTGAAAGTAATAGCCAGAGGAAAGAAGAAATATGCACAATTTAATGAATAAATACTATGTACTTATATCAATACATTTTGATAACATCACACACAAAAACAAAATAGGTAAACTAAACCCTAAGTCTCATAGTGATAAAAAGTTAATGTTGAGAATGTTCGAAAAGTTCGCCATTGCTCACAATACACGTTTGTATTCGTGTGAGTAATTCTGCATGCCCATTTCTCAGCATGGAATTGAAAGCATCTGTAATACGATGACGTAGATCCAGCAGACTTGTATGTGGAGTTGCATAAACCAGATCTTTTATGTAACCGCACAGGAAGAAATCCATCGGAGTCAGGTCCGGCGATCGTGGAGGCCATTCAATACTCCTACCATACCCAATAATTTGTTGTCCAAAGCAATCTTTTAGAAAGCTTTGCACTCCAGCTGGCTGGTGTGCAGGAGCACCGTCATGTTGGAACCACATGTCCCGTAATGCGGACAGGGGAATATCATCCAAAATGTCGGGCATGATATCCTGTAATAGTTGGAGGTACCTCTGTCCGTTTAATGTGCCTTCGTAGGACACAGGTCCCAGTAAGCGATCCTTCCAGATACCGCCCCACACATTAATGGACCAGCGCACTTGGTGTTTTGTGGATAGTCCCCACGAGGGATTTTCCAGCGCCCGGTAGTGGACATTATGTCGGTTTAGTACTCCGGTACGCTGAAACAGTGCCTCGTCCGACCAAACAATGTTGGACAAAAAATCTGATTTATATTCAACATTATTTAAAGCCCAGTTGCACCAATCAAATCGACGCTCATTATCCCGTGGCAACAGTTCTTGCTGCAGAGTGACATGATAGGGATGTGCATGTTGACTATGCAGTATTTGCCATACTCGGGCCCGTGTTAAGCCACAAGCCATGCTGATTTCTCTTGTACTGCTGTGTGGATGGGCTAGTGCATCTGCCAAAATACTCTCTGGCGGTATACGCATACCTGCACTCACTGGTCTGCCAGAACGCGGACGACTTTTAGTGCTTCCTGTCTCCATGAGCCGTCGCAGTACATTTGCGATGGTAACTGCACTTGGATGTGGCCCACCTGGAAAACGAACGGCATACTCCCGTGCAGAATGCGTTGCGTTTCGTTGACATCCGCCATAAATAAGCACCATCTCGCAATATTGAAAGTTAGTGAAGCTTGACATTCTCTCACAGCTCCAAAATTCTAAATCCAAACGTTTATTTTTAAGAAATGTATCTTTTGTAGGATCTCATTCATTTAGGATCATTCAAAATTCCATTTGTTTTGTCACTTTCAAAAAAGAACACATATTTTCTACCCGTCGCTAGGCAACGATTGAAATTGCCACAATACAGAATTTTAAAATTTTAAAATGAAAGCGCTCGCTTATTAGGAATAAAATTGTCATCTGCCATCAATAATTTTGTGCTATGAGATTATGTTGTTTGTATCAAGCGAGCGCCAACACCTTTTAAACTAAAATTTTAAATGCATTGGAAATTAAAGTTTTCAGACATTACAGTACACTACAAAGTCACAAACTGCATTTTCACACTGCTACATTTCCGAAATGTGAATATGTAGAGTATAACAGTCGCTCATAGATTACGGATATTTTGGGGTATACAGGCGCCAATTTATCTTATCCGTGTAAACCAAATATCGTTTCGTACTAATTAATTGATGCTCTAAAACTTTCTAATTGAAAATTTTGCTCTATCTCTTTTCGTTTTCGATTTGCAATGGCTAACTTCCAAATTTCGCCACTAGGTGCGCTGCTGTCGTTTGCATTAGGTCGGGCATAGTCCCTTTACTATACCGTTACCTCACTTGCGTGGCTGTAGCACTCTCCGTTCGCAAGTATTTTCAGGTTAAAGGGACTTTCCTATGCACCCTGTATATATGTATTTTAATTACTTATTAATAAAAGTCTATTTGTATAAAAATACACTTCAATTACACACACACACACATATATATATATATATATATATATATATATGTATGTACATACAATATCTCTACTGAACGAAAAAAAACTGAAATTCATTTTTCTCGAATGCATATTTAGCAGATTAAATATTTTCTTCGATTCAAATGTACTATTGCACTAAAAGTCGATTTACAGTCAAATAGGAAATAAGAGGGTAAACAATTCACTTCCTTTAAGAGCCTTGGCGATAAATTTGCAATTTGGCAACAAAATTCGGCTAAAAATGGTATTTCAAGATTTCTAGGCTATGTATTTAATACAAACTCGTTCTGGAGTTTTCCATTAGATTCAAGCACAGAAACTCCAATCGCCAAAGTATACAAGTAGGGACAGACAGCGATTCTCGGAATCAGTTTTCTTTAGAGAGAATGCCTGTTCTGAGAAATTGCCTCTTAGGGTTTGCGCTCTAAGCAGTTCTTTCATGTTTCAAGCAAGTTTTTTTTTTTTTTTTTTCCCACGATTCATTAAAATTTCTCATCTCTGTAATAATTAACGCTATTTTCTTTTCTCTTATGGAACAAGTGAGTGTTCTATTGGACTGTTTCAAGAATATTCTTTGAATAGATATTTTTGTAATACTATTGGCAGTTTTATTGGACTTTTCCAAGAATATTCTTTGAAATGAAAGCATAACATTTTGGATACTTTTTCTTTCACATACGTGAATAAAGCGCATTTCTCGACACTTTATTCCATAAGCACATACAAAGAAACTTGTAGATATCAAATTTGGTAGAAATACGCTGATCTATTTTAATTCAGACACCGTTCATAATATTTAATTATTGTTATTTTAAATGAGTTTTCGCATAACAAGAAATATTAATTTACTTGAAAAACGTCAGAAAACTTTTTAATTCTAAACGCCACATTTTTTTTTTTTTTTTTTTTTTTTTTTAATAGATATTTCTAAGAAAATGTTTGATAACATTCATGTACAGATTTATAAATTAACACATTGGATGAAATCAAAACATTTGATATTGTAAAATGAAATAACGAACGAAATTTCTTCAAAGAAAAAAAAAAAAAAATATTCGAATGCTTTTTGTTTTACAGAAACCAAGAAGTATCTTTAAATAATAGTAAAAGGAAAACAAAGATATATAATAAAAACAGTTTTTTTTTTCATTCTTCTATTGTTTGAATGTATTTTTAATTTTTGACCGGATAAGAACAGATTATAAAATAATATAATACAAAATTATTTTTTAGTAAATTATGAGTATTCTTTGTTTATCGTTATTTCAAATCTATCTATACGTCTATATACTCGTATTTACCTATACTCCTGCTCAGAAGTTTAGCAAGATTTACAAACCGTTAGTTTTTTTTTTTTTTTTTTTTTTTTTTTTTTGTTCAATTTAAAGACTTATGTGCAAATGAAATGCTTTTGAACAATGCATATGTGAAAAACAGTCTTCATGTTTCTCAGTGAAGATTAGCTTACGATTATAATTAGGAGGTAGGCAACAAATTTTGAAAAATGAATAATGTTTGCGGTCACCCTGTATTGTTAAGTAAAGTAAATTATCTGTAACTTTCGGATTGGTTAGTATAGACCAAGTACAATTGGTGGAGGAATTTGTGTGAGAATAACATGTCAAATAACGGAAATATAAGCATTTATTTTAAAACTTGAAAAAAAAAAAGCATGTTTCTTATTTATAATATACAGAGTTTTAAACGAAAATTATTCCCACTTTCAGATAAGTTGAAAAAACACTTTTAAAAGAATGTACTGCAATTGGAATACAACTAACTTAAACAAGTCATGAAATATGAGCATTTTTATGGAAAACGTTTTCACAGCGCATGCGCGAAACATAGAAAAATTTTTATTACATAGTTTGAAAGCGAATATATTGGACAACTTTTGTCAAAAGTTCATTTAAATAGATTAAAAGTTAAGCAAATTGTCGACAAAAGAACGAGTTAGATTTTAGGTATTTTCTAGAGTTGAAATTTCATAAGGGGTTTTTTCACATGCTGCGTAATTAATTTGAAGATCTAATTATTTCAACCTCGTTTCAAAACCTCTTAAGAGCTCACAAATTTTAGTAAATAAACAAAAATATGTTAAAATTATAAGCTTATAAGGATTTTTTCACGCAAAAAAGAATTTTTGGAGCGTGGTTGAAATAATTGTATCTTCAAATTAATTACTCAGCATATGAAAAACCTCTTATGAAACTTCAACTCTGGGAAATACCTAAAATCTACCTCGTTCTTTTGCTGACAATTTGCTTAATTTTTACTCTATTAAAATGAACTTTTAAGATAAGTTGCCCAATATATCTAGCTTTCAACCTATGTAATAAAAATGTTTCTATCTTTCGCGTATGCGCAATGAAAACGTTTTCCATAAAAATGTTCATCTTCTATGAGATATTTAAGATATTTGTATTCCGTGTATTCCGATTGTAGTATATTGTTTCAAAAGTTTTTTTTTTTTCATTTTATCTGAAAAAGGGAATAATTTTCATTTAAAATTCTGTTTATTACAAATAAAAAACATGTTTTTTTTTTTTTTTTTTTTTTTTTTTTAAGTTTTAAAATAAATTTTTATATATCCGTCATTTAATATACTATGGTCACACAAATTCATCCAAAATTATACTGTGTCTGTATTAACATACCCTATAGTTACAAATCGCTTCTTTCACTTAAAGACACGGGATGATTGGAGACATTACTGATTTAGCTCAATTTGTTGCCGGCCCCCTAATCATTGTCGTAACCAAATCTTCATTGAAAAACATGATGAAAACCCTATTCTTTTCATATCCAGTGTTTAAAAGCTTTTCATCGAGAGATAAGTCTTTAAATTGAAATCAAAAATACTGATCATTGTAAATCTTGCTAAACTTTTAAGCAGAAGTGTATATTAATCATGATTTGTTATTTTTACATTATACATATATTTTTTTAATGCCTATTTGATATTTAACTTATTTTGTAAATAACGAGCATAAGACATTTGTATAAATAGACTGTGTTTCTACGTTTATAATTATTTAAAGCGACGGTGGATTTTTAAAATACAAAATTATACTAAAAATTCAATATTTCCATTTTACTACTAAAATGTAAAACTACATAACAGTAGTAGTGTGAGGAGGAAAAAATCTAGTTTCATTTATTCTACACTGAGTTAAAACGTTTGTATTTTTAAATAAATATTGAATTTGTTGTGAAATGAAAACATTAAAAATAATTTTCTAAAAACTAATTCTTACGTAGTTGCTTGAAATTTAAAATATTAAATAATAATAATAATAATAATAATAATAATAATAATAATAATAATAATAATAATAATAAAATACATAACCGCCTTTTTCATTTTGTTGAATCTTGAAAATTTTGATGAATACATTTTCTTTAATTTTTTCTTTTATACATCTTGTCGAACTTTTTGTTCAAAACATTAAAATTTTCAAAATAATAATAATAAAGTATTTTCAGAAAAAGGTGTTTTCGTTTTCGTATAATTATGAATGTAAATAAAAATGTCAACTAATGTTTGTTGATATCATTTAAACTACCTTTAAAAAATTTGGGAATCTACTCAAAAATTAATGCTCAAGTATCTTTAAATTTTGGAACTTAATGATTAATTAACAATTTTAATAAATATCTTAATGTATTAAATAATCTTATACCAATTATTATGTGATTGTAATTTTATATGGTTTCTTCTCATCTACGAATAGCACTTTAAAGAACGACGAATAACACTGAAACTAACATTTTGCAATTATATATTCATAACTGTAAATTTTTATTTATTCATTTACTTTTTTAAACCATTTGTCACCTTAAGACTCTAATTCAAAAAAAAAAAAAAAAAAAAAAAAAAAAAAAAAAAAAAATAGGGTGTCTTACATGCATGAAGCGTTTACTAAGAATTTAAATTGACTTTAAACATGCTGTAATGCAGTATTTTATTATCATGATGAACGAAGTATACATCTGTGCTTCATGAATGAAATGATAACAGCATAAAACAACAGAAAAAGGTATTGGTATAATTTTTTCTTTTTACCTTTTTACAAATTATGAAAACGATCGCAAATTAAAACGTCCATTCTTTTATAATCTTCAATATCTGCTTAAAAGGATAAATAATCGAGAATATCTAAAAGAATATGTTCAATGCGTAAAATGTACTCTTTAGGTTATTTACGAAAGCTTAAATTTAAAACTCAAATAAAATAATTAATAGATAAAAAAAATCGTTATAAAAACATAACTTTAGTTAAGCGATCACGCAGTAGAATAACATTATTTTATTTTCCTTTATGTAATTATGATTCATTGTTTAGCCGATTCATAGTTATTTTCTAAAGATAAAACTTTCTTGTTTCATTGTCAATGCCAAAATACGGTCGTAGAATCTTGCAGAAAAACTCAAATGCTCTTATATTATAAATATATATATATATATATATATATATATATATATATATATATCAGACTAATAACTTTAAACATCTTATTAATAAACTGAAATTTTCATCGAAAGATCCCGTTGAAACGTATATATTGCAGAATATGTAATCTTTTTCGTTGTTTGGTATAAGATTCAGAGCTAGAAAAAAGCATTGCTTTCAATAAATGGAGAATCTGTTCACAAATACATGCAGCAATTTAAAACAACTGCATAAAACAATGTATTTTTGGAACGCATGTAATTTAATAAAAAAGCACACGAAGCATTTTACTACATTTAACAATGAGATCAAAATTACCATGGTTGTTAACGAAATTGAAAGTAAACTTTCATTTTCTTTATACTACGCTATTGAACATCTGTGCAAGAAAAAAATAAGAAAGGAAAAGTTAATGACCCAAGAACTTAAAACATTTGTGAATCTTTTGAAGCATTAAGTGTAACGCTCAAAAAAATTTCACAGTGCACCGAGAACTTCTTATTTTCAATGTGAATACTCGAAGATGCAATTTTGTTGCTATATGTTAAAGTTAGGGCGATGAATTTAAAAGATTATTTTATGAGATATTTTTGTTTATAATGATTCGAGAACGTACATTATTATAACAGTTGGATGCCATTAGTGAAAGTTAGTTTCTTTTCTTCATAAGTTAATTATTAGATTCACTGAAACAAATAAAATGAACATTATTCTAACTTCTTATTTATTAAAAGTAATCTTTTCAAGAAAACATCAGACATAAAATTTGTGATAAAATATTATTCTATTTGACGATTAGATGAGAATAATTATTTAAATCTGAAAGTACATTATTTAAATACTAAATATATTGAACGACCTTTTTAAGTAAGTGTATTAGTATATTATTTCATTTTCTGGAAAGTAATTACAAGTTAATGATATTGGTATTACAGTGAAATTTATAATCAAATGCTAATTCCAAATATTCTTTGCAAGATTTCAGGCAGATTGTCCCTGTAAATGAACATATGTGAATTCTGCAAAAACATAAAAATATTTTGAGACATACGAATTTTGTGAATTTTTTCTGGTAACAATACACAAAACATCAACGTATTTTGACATGCGTAAGTTTAAAAAAGCTTTCAAATTAAACGGGACTCCACATTAACATTATTTTTATTTTTATTTTTATTTTTATTTTATTTAATTAATAACGTTTTTTTCCCAGGGTTTTATGTTTGCCAGCAGCAAAATATTTTTTCTCCGTTTCGTGAGTGAAGTAAAACCAATTAAGCTTTTCTCAATGCTTAAAGACTAATCTGTAGTAACAGAAAAATTTACTTTTTATCTGATGCGCTTACTTATACTAGCACCAAACAAACTTTCCACTACCATAATGGAAAACAGCAACTAGCAGCTTTTCAACTAGTTGTGATAATTATAGTAATAAATTGCAAAATATAGGATTATCAGAGCGTCATTTTGGTTGATATACAATAATTTTAACTGAAATTCTGCGGTTTCGATTAATTACGTGATTACAGGTTTAATACGTTTATTAGAAATAGGATTTAATTCTCATTATACCTTCATTTCAGAAGCACAAAAATAAATAGAAAAATACATTATTTTTCTATATTTTTAAAAGCTTTTTATGTGTAATTGATAACGTCATTCTGATAACGTGTTGGTAGTGGGTTCGATCCTCAAAGGCCGACGTGCTATTTTTTTTTCAGATAATTAAAAAACAATGTCAGTATCTAAAAGAAAATCTTTAGTTGTCTACACTGTATACTAAGAATTTTTGATTAGATTTTTAAAAAGCTTTATTTATAACTAAAAAGCACAAAAGATAAATTTAAGTAAAAAAATCGTTTTTGTAAGATGAGAAGCTTTTTATTGTGAAGCTCTAAAAAGCATAAAATGAAAAATTATTGAGGTAAAGACACGCTGTAAAGAAATGAAAGTTTTAAAACAAATGAAATTTTAGAGAAAAATATAGATATTTCTCTTTTGCAAGAGATGAAATTTTTTAAATATACAAAATACTTTTAAAAGCTTTCGAGACCTTTGAAATTTATAGCTTAACGAATAATTATACAAAAAACTAATAACTAAGAATATTGGTCTCGAATGTTTTTTAAAATATTTTGAATATTTAAAAATTTTCATCTCTTGCAAGAGGGAAATAGCTATAATTTTCTTAAAAATTTAACTTCTGTTAAAACTTTCATTTCTTTATAGCGTGTCTTTACCTCAATATTTTTTTATTTTATGCTTTTAGGGCTTCACAATAAAAAGCTTCTAATCTTAAAAAAATATTTTTTACTTAAGTTTTTATATTATTTTAATTTATATTCAGGCGCAATTTATTTCTTAATTTTTACGTAAATATATAAAACTAATGGTGATTGAAAATAATCATATATTTACATGTTACTTTTAAAATAAATACAACTAATGTATGATTCAAATATTGGAGAATCCTGTTAGCAATATCCTAGTAAACAAAAGCCCTCAAAAACTTTTCTGAACGCATTTCGCTGCACAAAGAAGGTATTCGAGCCATTTACAATATACCATGAATAAGAGGCAGTTTCTTTTAAATGTTTTCAACTGCTATAGTGGGCCACGGTAGACCAGTCGGTAGAGCGCCGGCCTCTTACTTGGAAGATTGCGGGTTCGGTACTCGAGCCGGCCAAAGACCGCCGTGTACACTAAGGGTGCCTGGTGCACGTAAAATATGTCGTGGCCGCAATGTCCTCCATGTTCCCATCAAAAATTATACCTCTGGGGGTCACCGAAGGGGAGAGCCATCCCTTCCGTGGAGGATCAAAATTGCGATGGCATGTCTCCGGACCACTTCTAGGGGTGAGTCCAAGAGCGTCGCCAATTGCCCATCTGCGCAGCACTAGTGCGACGTAAAACCCAACCAACCAACCAACCATCAAATGCTGTAGTTATACATCATCCATAGTTCACTGCATTTCTTATTTAGTAACTATAAAATTTTAATAGTTCTAAATTTATATATATATATATATTAAATAAAACGGAAAACGTTTAAATAAATATATATATATATATATATATACATTAAGAACAAAGTAGTCATAGTTATACTGACAAACTGACAGTGCTCACGGTGTTCTGTGGCAGGATTGCGAGAATGGCGCTAAATTTCTTAGGGAAATTAAACAAGATGGGGAAAAGATAATTTAACAAAAAAAAAGTAGTTCCGAAAATCACCTTTAAAGAAATAAGTGAAGCTGTGCAATAGAAAAAAGAGAGTTTCAAAAATGGAAAAATGGCAACAAATTAGCGCAGTGCGATCAATTTCATAATAAGAAATGAGAACAAAAGCAGTTCTTAAAAAAAACTGCAAAATCATTGGTTTCAAATTATAAATTGCAACAAAAACTTCCTTTAACAAACAGTAAGATGTGCTTCCCTAACGGTGACCTTCGGCACTTTTTTTTTCGCGGAATCCTTCGTCCTCCTTCTTGTTTAATCTTCCTACAAAATTTGGCACCATTTTCACAATTAGATCGTGCTACAGAACACTATGAGAGCTGTCAGTTTAATTATTGCAAATTTGTACTACTTTTATTTATTTATTTATTTATTTATTTATTTATTTTAATAAAAAACAAATTTTGCTTTATTTTTCAAAGTCGTTGAAGTTTTCTTTAAAACAATGGAGAATATTTTTTTGTATTATTCATCTTTATTTTTAAAAGCATGTTCCATTAAATTCACTCCAAGTTCCGAGAAATCCAAACTTTAGTTATTATTCTGAACTATTTCGTTATTTCTTTAAAATTGAGTGTTTAATATTGAAGTATTTTTAACGGATATTTTAGACGTATATATATATTCAGAAATTAACGTGTGCATAATTTGTTTTAGATACAAAGTGTCAGCTTTTAATTTAGCTTTAGAAAAGTACGATATATTGAAAGAAAAAAAAAATGCTGGAGAAATGGGGTTTATTCAGAAAAATATGTAACTATTTTTCTGCATAAAAAAAATATGAAAAATATGTAACTATTTTTATGAAAGAAATCGATTGGTATAAAGAAAAGTTTTCATTCCCTGTTAACCCTTCATCCGTCATTTGCAACATATGGCAAAAATTCAGTTTACTCAAAAATATATGTAAAGAATTTGATGACAGTTTTGGATATTAGGGGGTTTTTGGTGTTCAAAATCTATTGGTCTTAACCTCATTTTCAGTCGAATTCGCGACCTCTGTTAACACTTTAAGCGTCGCTTGCAAAATTGGCTTATAACTTATTGAAATAAGAAAAAGGAGGACGTCTAATGGCATTATTGAAAACATTATTACATCGGAAATGATGCAGAAGCGAATTAAGATTTAATTTAAGAAATTTTATTGTAGCATTGCTATTGGATATGCTAGCTAAAATAGTTAAAGTTTTCAGTTTCCGATATAACTTTATATTTTTCTTATTTTCTTGACACATTAATGTTACCGGAAATATCTTTTGTAAATTAAATATATACTATTTTTAATTCTTTGATTTCTCCTTGAAACTTTTTCTCCGAAATTTCAAGCATTTACACAAAAACAAATATGTATACGACTGGGTGTTTGTGGGTCAACTATTGAGTCTTATAAGCTCTTAAAATGAATATAAAAATAATTAAAAATGTTCGAAGTACTGCTATGCCAAAAAAATAATTGAGGTATTAAGCATTAGTATTTGTTACGATATCTAAAATTAATAATAGTAGCCGAAAAGAAAGAATAGTAGCTGAAAAGTAGCCAAAAAATTCCTGAAACAATACATACTGTATTATTATTGATATCTAAAAATTTTGTATTCATTATTGCATGTTAAACATTTGGTAACATGAAAAGGGGAATTTCTAAAAAGTAACTATTTTGGAAAGATTTATGAAGGTTACTTTATTTATCTCAAACTTTTGTCTTCTATATCATAATGTACGCCGATATAAAGACGCTTATCAGACGAAGATGCGGGGCATACTTGTGGATAAAAATAGCTCTATTACGACAATGTCGGCAGCAAAATTATTGAAACACACATTCACATTTTTCATATATATATTTTGGTTTTATCGATAACTTGCATCATCAATTTACTTTTTTATAAACAGCGTAAGACTAAGATCATGACTCGGTAAATAATTACTTCAATAATTTTGCTGTCGACTGTAGAAGTACTAGAAGCTTATAGTCTCTCTCAAAGTGGCAGAACATTTTTGGAATATTATAGAATCTGAAATTTATTTTCATGAAGGCCTGTTTCAGGTCGCCTGCCTGTTATAACAATTCTCAACGGTTTGCTTTTATTTCTTTCAGTGCGAAAAAATAAATAAATAAATAAATAAACATTAGCGTACTTAAGTACTTATTTTTTTTATACGGTATGTTTTTGAAAATGTAACAGTTTTGTGTAGCATGATTCTAAGATATCTTCAGAATAAAGCTTTTTATGCGATGATTCATATCACATGTGTAGCTCTCTGCCGAGCATAAAGATGTATCGCATGTAATTGGACTAGAGAGCATGTAAATTGTACAAGCAACAAATGACAGTTTGTATTTATGAGTTTTGTCTTTTTTTAGAAAGTAGTTATCGTCATCATTTTATCTGGAAGATTAAAAAATCAAAATACAACGAATCCTATGTTATTCGACGATTCACAATTAGAGCAGGTGGAATATGTTTCTGTACCGTAGTTTTTTGAGTGTCCACGAATACTTGCATGTATTAAATGAAGATACTGTGAATGGTAAAATATAAAATATATTGCGATAAAATTAATGATCAACATCTGGTGAAACACTATGCTGCCTCTACTGGTGATAAGTGTTTCCAACGAATGGTGAAGCTCGGCGAAATCGGTGTATACTTGCAAAGAGATATTTTCATAATCAGGCATGACAAGCAAAAATGGGCATAGATAGAGCACTTCGGAGCTACCTTTAGAGAGTTGTTGAATCACAAAAAGCATACAGGTTGATTCAAAATTAGTGTGACCAATTTTAAAAGAATGTAACTATTTATGATATATTTTAATCGCTTTACCACCAGTTTCATTTTAAAAGTGAGGCGTTTAAAATACCAATCTAGCTATTTTTATTAGTAGGAGTAAATTATGGTTCCAAAATTAGATCCTCAAACCCGAAACGAAATTTTAAAGCGTTTGAAGGATGTTTGTTCAAATTCTGTTATAAATAAAGCATTTAAAAATCAGAAAAGTCATTTTTCTAATGGATTACTATCTAAACTTCGAAAAGAAATAAAATTTGGCTAGAAATCAAAAGCTCCAGGGAAAAAATGTGAACGAAAGGAAGTCCATGGTGAAAAAAAAAAAAAAAAAAAAAAAGTAGCTGAAAAGACTTATCACTTTAGAAAATCCTCTGCCTCAAAGAACTTTAGCAAAGAAAATACAGGTATCGCAATCTACAATTTGTCGTCAGATAAAGAAAATTGGCTATAAAAAATGTGAATAAACCAGTCTGTCATCAAATGTCTGCGAATATCGTAGAAAAGCTAAGAAAACGTTCTTGGCCTCTGTATTTAATGTTACGCAAAGGTAGATACAAACCATGGATAGCATTGGATGAAGCACTGTTTTATTTGTCATCCACAAATGGCAAAACGAATATACAATATATTTCACCCGAAAATCATCGCAAAGATGCAACTGTTTTGCAAAAGGCAAGTTGGCCGTCAGGTGTTATGGTACGGATGGGTTGTAGGATTTTAAGGCCGATTGACTCCTGATGTGTCCTAGGCCTAGAGGGGGAATGCCCTCCGTGGGGGTCTTTCTAAGGGGTCCTAGCCCGTATTTACGCAAGTTTCGGAGGAAACCACGGAAAACTCCGAACGGCTAGGTCGATGAGCGCGACCCGGGATCGAACCCGGCACCTCCCATCTACCAGCTTTGAGCGCAGAACCGCTCGGCCGCTGGTGGGGGCTTGGTACGGATGGGAATGTCCTCCCAAGGCTTAACAAAACCATTTTCTGTAGAAACCAAAAGCTAAAATTGATGCTAAATACTCTCAGAATAAAGTTTTGAAGCACATGATCAAAGAAAAGTAAACGTCTTTACCCACAAGGAAACTTTGTTTTTCACCAAGATTCTGCACCAAGTCATACAGCAAAATCAACTATAAAATGGCTAAAAGATAAAAAAAAAAAAATCTTCCTCTTGAGAAATGGCTACCATCATTCCCTAACTGTGCGCCTTGCGATTATTTTTTATGAGGATTCTTATAAAAACAATTAAGTAGACGTAAAGTAAGAACTCGTCAAGGGCTTCAAAAAGCAATCAAAGAGGAAGTTGGGAAAATACCCCTAAAAATGGTCGAAAAAGCTCTTTTGGCTTGGCGTAAACATTTGCATAAAATATGCTATGCTAAAGGAAACTATATTGAAAATTTCATGTAAATAACTTCATTCAATAAAAATTTCTGATGCTCTGAAATTGGTCACGCTAATTTTGAATCAACCTGTATTCCCCTAGGATTCTATATTAACGGCAAAAGAAGTTGGTTCGCGTACGCTCTTCTACACGAGTTTAGGCATACTACAACTAGATCTTATGAATTGAAAAAAGATTCCGATCATTTATTAGGGCTTGTAGAAGACATTTTCCTTATCTCATTCTAAATTTCAGTAAGAATGTTAAAAATTATTTCAAATAATGCATTTTCTTTTCAACTTTATTTTTTTATTTCTAAATTATTTATTAAGCTAATTAAATGTAATGTTCAATAGATCAAGTTATAAAATTTACAGAGGGTCATCAAATTAAAATTTTTTTTTTTTTTTTGACATTTTTTCAATTTTCTATAAAAATACTGAACGAAATAGATTGGAAATTTAAATATAAAAAGAACTTTTAAAAACTCACATTTTAAACTATTGCTTTAGACCATTGCGCAATTTGGGGACCAACCACAAACTGAAGAAAAGCGCAAATGCTTTAGCTTACAATTTACTATAAAAAACTACAAATGACTTATAAGTTTAATACGTTATGGTATAATATTTGTACTATATATAATTTATATATTTTTTTGTGGTAATTGCACAATTATTTTAGCATACATTATTTTTCAATTTTTTTATTTACTTATTTACTTATTTATTTATTTTTTTGGTGGGGGGAGAGGGGCATGTTTTTCCCTTATAACTAGAACGTATTTTTTAAAAAAATTACTAAGCTTGCAGAAAAGTTTAGTTTACCTTAGAGAAACATCATTCTGAAATACAAAATTCCCACGTGTTATATTCGCTAAGATATGAGTATTTCTCATAAATATTTTTTTACTGCGCATCTACGAAAGATAGAAAAGGTTTTGTTACGTAGGTACGCAAACGTATGCAAGTTACGTACGCAAACTAGATGTATTGAGAAATTTTTGTCAAAAGTTCATTTGAATAGAATAAAAATTAAGCAAAAGGACGTGCTAGATTTAAGGTATTTTTCGGAGTTGAAATTTCACAAGGGATTTTTTATATGCTGAAAAAGTAATTCGAAAATTCAATTATTTAAACAACGTTCCAAATGTTTTTTTTTTTTTTTTTTTTTTTTTTTTTTTGTGAAAAACCCCTTATGAACTCACAAATCTTAGAATATAAATAAAAATATGTTAGAATTACAAGCCTATAAGGGGTTTTATTTGTTCTATGAACATATAAGGATTTATCCGTTCTTTAGCCAACAATTTGCTTAATTTTTACTCTATTCAAATGAATTTTTCACAAAAGTTGCGCAATACATCTAGCTTTCAAGAAAACATTTTCTATCTTTCTCGCATGCGCAGTAAAAAATATTTACTGTAAATGCTAATACCTCAGCGAATATTACACGTGTGAATTTGCTCATTAAACGTGAAAATAATGTTTTTCTAATGTTTTGTCTTCTTTTCATCAAGTTTTGTAAAACTTTATGGAAATCCGTTCTAATTATAATCACAAAACTTGCCACAAATTTAATAGTTCTTGAAAAAAAAATCTTGTGCTAATATAACTGTTCAATTACAATATATATATATATATATATATATTGCACATAGCATGTGCAACAATGTGTTTAAGTTACAAGTTATTTGTAGCTTTTTATAACACAGGCTGATCCAAAGTATTTGCGCTTTTTCTCAATTTGTGGTTGGTGTCTTATATGTACTATGGACTAAATTAATTGTAGAAAATATGAGTGTTTAAACGACTTTTATATGTCTGCAGTTCCGAACCCTTTCATCCAGTATTTTTATAGAAAATCGAAAAAAAAAAAAATAATAATTTGATTACCCATCACTTAATTTATATACTTTGTGCTAAATGTTAACCTTAAAAATCGTTTGTATTTAAAATTTTAGAGGCCTAATATATATATATATATTTATTATTATTTTCTCTCCGACGATATAACTCGTACACCAAGTTTTATTAATATCCGATTTATAGAACAAACTTTAAAAAATTATAAAGAGAATCATTTTAATTATAATTGTCTGGAATAAAATCGCTTAAAAAAAAAAAAAAAATAGTTAACTTGTTAATAAAAATATTATCTCAGAAATATTTGATGAAAAGAATTGTCATTTTATGTTGAACATACTTTTTTAAACACAATAAATTGATAAATCTTAAAACGTACTTCCATAAAATTCAAACCTGTAACTACAAAAGAAGTTCTACTGTTTTATTTCTAATGCTTCCAAAGGCGTGTCATGCGGGTTTGTCGCATTGCATCAGAAATACCTCACACAAAAACGAACTTTATCCTGCCATGTATTCTTGACCGAAAATTTTTCTGATATTCGCTGAAGCTGAAAAGATTGAATAAAAATTTTACCAATGATGAGTTCATTCAAATATTTTTCATAGAAAAATAATTAAATTATTAAATTTTCAACTGGTAATTTATTTTTCAAATGAATTGTCTTATAAGAATTTCAACGCAATTAGTTATAGAAATAAATACTTTAGAATAAAAGACTGAATATTTATTTTAAACTAGTTCTTTACTTTCATTCACAGATACAATTTCTCGCCCGCATGAGAAGAGAAAGTTTTTATTGCTTTAAATAAAATGAAATATATAAAAAAGAATCTTTTAAAGTTGTTTTCCTGCGAAAAAATATATTTTTTATCGTAAAAAAGAATCTTCTATTTTCACTTCTAAAGATTATTCATTAATTTTTCTTTATATTTCGTCCATGAAAAATGTTTTTATGTGAATTGAGACTGAAATATAATATATTAGTATAATTAATTGTCTGAAAAATTGGTTAATTTTAATAACACATTTGTTGTATTCTTAATAAAAGAGCTTACACGATAAATACTTAAAATTAAACTCGCATTTTGGTTTATATTTTATTATTATTATATTGAGAAGATAAAAATAAAATCATGTTAAATCATAGCCTGCAAAATATGCGAATTAGCAGAAAATTGACAAACGGAAATGGATTTATTCGAATATAAGGAAATTCGGTATATGTGATGTACTTGTATCAAACTCATGATATGAGAAAGCAGTATTATACTCCTTTTTTTGGACCTCAATCGTCTGATCTGAAGTCTCTCATTACTAAAAGAAATCTCTTGCACGAGGAGCTCAGGTCAACCCATGATAGCTCTATCCGAAAACACCTCAACAAAATAAATGCAGAGATCGAACGTCGATATATAATTAACAAGAGAAAAAAATGGATGGAATTTTGCAGAAAACTAGATGTCAGAACCTCTACTACAAGATGGTGGAAACTCGCAAAAAGCATAGATAAAATACAACCTCAGAAAGAGGATAGCCATGTCCTCATTGACTCAACCATTCCTATTCCCCTTGAAGACAAGATAGCAGCAAATCTGCTAGGAGGTCATTATCAGAGGTCTAGCCGTTTATATTTTGAAGAAAATGACAAAACAATTGAAAAGCGTTCTAGAAATATTACGTATGGTTGTCGCAGTTCAAATGGAGGAATTTCCTTGTTTAATAACTGTTTCCCCCTACAAGAACTTGAACTCGCTATGAAGGATTTGGGCTTGTCGAAATCCCCTGGCATTGGTGGCATTCATGGACTCATGATTGATCACCTCGGTCTACGGGGAAGACATTGTTTGTTGGATATTTGTAATCACTCTTGGAGTTGCGGTAGACTTCCCCGAGACTGGAAGACAGCTTTAGTTATTCCTATTAAAAAAAAATGGAATGTCTGCAAACTCACGTGAGAACTACAGGCCTATGGTTCTGACTAGTGTATCCTGTAAGTTAATGGAGAAGATGATTCTATACAGTTTGACATATTATTTATATTCCAATGACCTGCTTCAACGTGCTCAATATGGTTTTAGGAGGGGTCATCGTACCACTGATCAGGTGATTTACTTTGTCAATGTATCCGAGACGCTCAAAATTTGAAGACAACAAGCCACACTGCAGCTGCTTTCCTGGATCTATCTAAGGCCTTTCATCTAAGGCCTAAGGTCTGGCGGAACAAAATTACGGTTAAGCTTTCTGAATCCTTTAACATTCGAGGAAGAGACCTTGCTGGGATATTTGATTTTATGCAGAACAAACTCATCAAAGTAAAATAAGGCAGCGCCTTCTCTGAAAATTTTAGACTATCTCATGGAGTCCCCCAGGGCTCAGTTTTGAGCCCCATGCTTTTCTCACTCTTTCTGGAGGAATTCAAGGAGGTGCTAAATGGGATCGGCAAGATCGGTATATTTGCTGATGATATCGTTCTGTGGGATTCAAACTCAGATATTAAATTGCTTGAATTAAATCTAAACTTGACACATTAGAGGGTCCAGGATTTTGCTGCAGAACATAAACTAACTTTTCATGTTTCCAAATCAGTAACAAGCTTTTTTACCACTGATAAATATTCATATATATACCACCCCCAGTTATTTCTGAGAGGTATCCCTCTCTCTTATGAAAAGCATCCTAGGTATCTGGGCTTTGTATTGAACCCAGACTTTGCTTGTAACAAACATATTGAGGCCTTGGTGGCAAAAAGTAGAAAGCGACGCAATGTTCTTAAATGTATTTCTGGCCGTGATTGGAGTGTTGATGTGACTACCCTTAGGACAACGTACATCTCTTTTGTGAGACATGTTTTAGAGTACGGTCTACAGATTTTTTCGAGCGTAGAGTCCTGCATAGGGAAAATAGGTCCTGTATCAGAAAATGGCAATTTTCACGATTTTTTATCATCTTCACAAAATCACAGGTGGTAACCCTTCCTGATAGCAACCTAGAGTCCTGGAAACTCAGAGTCCCGGCCATCATGTTTGTTCCATTTTTTTTTTTTTTTTGCTAAAGTATCAGAAAATGGCAAATTTCACTGGGTTGTTTTATGATTTTTCAATACAATCAACAGCAAAAGTATCCGAGCACTAGCCAATAATTCCGATATCAAAAAAGTACATTTAAAACTATTTTGTTAAATAAATCCTTGTCGAATCATGTTCTTAGACTGACTAAGAACATGACTCGACAAGGATTTATTTAACAAGGCAGTATTAAGTGTACTTTATTTAGACAGGGATTATTGCTAGTGCTCAGATAATTTTGCTGCCGTTTGTATCACACATGGTAAACTTTCGTGCTATCAACCCCGCCTCTTGACCATTCTCTCTGCTGGCAACCCTGTATTCGTACCTTATCTGTTTTTGTTCTTTTTTTCTGGTATTCTAGTTAACAGATATTCTTTGTTAAACATGATTGTGTTGTTTTATAGTTAAAGTTTCATGTTCAAAATAGCCAGTTTTAAGTGTAGAACTTGTAAATCCGTACCCGATAAGTTTTGCTGTATTTGCGAACTATTCATATTAAAATCACAAGTAAGACATTTAACACAAGACGTAAAAAAACCTATATTTTGTATTTTGGTTTTAAAATAACAAATAATAACAATTCAATCATTTAGTGTATTTTCCATGTTTTTATGTTCTACTTAGTCTACAGTGTGTATATTATCTTCATATTAACAGTATTCCATGCTAAATTAATAATATTGATAGTAATAATGCACGTCTGCTAAAGACTTTTGTACATTGCTTCCAGTACAGATTAAATAATCATAACAAAAAAAAACTATACGTGTTACACATTTTTAACTACTATTTTTTAATTCTGCACTACAAAATTAGTTGAAAATAGTTAATTTCATTTCTATCCCCCCTCCCCATTTTTTTCTTTTTGTCGACTAGTGTTATTATTGATCTATTTTTCAGATTTTTTATTTTTTTAATTAAACAATTAGAATAACATTTCAAGTTCTTTTGAAAATAATTTACCAACTGTATTACAATGAAAATTTATCTTATTTTATAATTTAAAAAAGTTTTGTGTGATTTTTAGATGAATAAGTAATTTTCATTTAGTTTTCTGGTGCCGGGTCGGGTTTGGGTCGTGTGCGGGTCGTAAAAGTTTCTCTACTGCGGGTTCGGGTCGATTTTAGGGTTGAGGGAAAAAAATTGTCGGGTTCTGGTCGGTTTTCGGGTTGATGAAAATTTTTTGTCTGGTTCGGGTCGGGTTTCGGGTTGATATAAAATTCATCTGTCGGGTTCGGGTCGGATAAAACCCGACCCGTGCAGGACTCTATTTGAGCGAATCAGATACCAATCTTCAAAAACTTGATCGTGTTTAGCAGTGTGCAGGACGCAGTATTACTGGTTTACGTCACTCTTGCTCTAGCGAAATAGTTTTGTTTGGGGCTGACCTTTTGCCGCTAAGTATGAGAAGAGAACTTAGTCTTGTGAAATATTTTAGTAAATTACTTAGTTATAGAGATCAACACAGAACTGCTAATTATCTTTTACAGTGGACTAATAATCAGAGACTAAAAAGAGATAGCCCTTTTTCACGTGCAATCTCTCTAAAAGCAGTCTATCAAGATGCCGAGCCACACTCCCTTAAGTGTTGTGTTGATCCCTTGCGAGGGATGCCGAGAGTATACTTACAACCGGATTTGTTATCAAGCACAAATAAATCTTCAGACACTCCTTAATTGCTACTTCAACTGGCTCTTGAGATTATTAACACCATCCCAGAAGATGACCTCAAGTAAATACGGATGGTAGCACGGATGATCGGGATTGTACTGGAAGTGGCTTAACATTAAGCTGAGAAATCCAGATTCTTGTTCTGTTTTCCGGTCGGAGCTTTTGGCTATTGATGCAGGACTGAATGCAATTGGTGAGGACTCGGTGTTTTCGAGACTTAGCCCCATTTGGATTCTAACTGATAGCAGGAGCTCTATCCAGTATTTGAGTGCTTGGCTCAAAGTGGGCAAAAGAGCTGTAACGGTAATCTTGCATCAACTTTGTAGATTTTCTGAGAAGCGAGACATTCATTTGCAATGGATTCCGTCCCATGTGAGCATATATGGGAATGAGGTCGCTGACTCCCTCGCAAAGCTCGGAACAACTGCGCTCTTACCGGAAAATTTGGCACTTACCTTCTCGGAAATTCATTCCATTAGAAAGAGAAGTGTGCGGCTTGTCTGGAAAACCCCTCCAGTTCATAACTAGTACTCTGGGGATAAGCCGGGTCGAGCTCTGTCCTTCAGGGGTGTTAGAGGTGATCAGACTGCGCTCACCAGATTTACCATTGGCCATCTTAAGTGCATGAAATTTGAGCAGTACCGAAAAATCTGTCCTATTTTCAATAAATGTTCCTCCAGCTCAGCTAGTCCAGCCCACCTGCTCTGTATGTGGATTTTTCCTGCTTGATCCGGTCTTGTTGTTCAATTTTCTGAGGGTGAATACATTCATGGACCTGGTCTAGCTCCGCTAGACCGGTGGCGGTGAGAAACAACAACAACACTTGTATTAAAAAAGACAAGATAACAGTATCACAGTAATTAATTATTTTATTGAGAAAATACAGCTAAAAGAGCAAAATCGAAATTTATATATCCAAATGTTGGTTCCCCTCCTGACCATAATGCCAGCTGTTATCCACATGGGCATTAACTTAAAAAAGTTGCGAATGTTTTCTTGCGATACCACTTACCTAAGCATTCCAATTGGTGAGTTAGATCGGCACGATCCAGGAACAATTATAATTCATGATCATCACAGCTAAACGTGTCTTATTCGGGAAAGATCTGTCGATCGAACCGGACAAGGATGTATTGGGGAATACGAAAACAATCTGCAGAAAGGCATGAATTGTTCAGCCGGGCATTATTCTGTTGAAATGTGTGCCCATGAGTCCGTAAAATGAAATCAAGACAACGAAAAATTAATCTTTTTCTAAGCATGACTGTGTTTTAAGGATATCACATTTAATGATCAAAGGTGTCCAGCTACTGAATAAAACAGCTTTTCATACCTCTTATTGTCGGGCTGTTTTGCGGACTAAAGTTAGGTATTTTCTCCAACTCCCTTGGACGTCTCCAAATACGTCTTCACACGTCATCGGGGATCAATTCAAAGCGCAGCTCAAGGTTAAATTAATTTTGCTCCAGTCTGTACGATTACCAGTATAGTGCAATCGCCTCAGAACCACAGCAAACGAGGTTGATGGTGTGTAACGTTGAGGGGAAATCACCGCATTGGCTTCTGTGAGCTTAGCTCTAGTTCATTGACTCTTTTATTTATGGTTATTCCACATAATGTTGTTGTTGTTATATATAGAATCGTTTATAAAGACGCATCAAGTAATGTAAGCGCCGATTGCTTTTTCCTCACATTCCATCACAGATTTCATTAAACCATTATATTCCTCAAGTTCCTTACAGCTATGGATTACCATTTCTGTTAACAATCTCGAGATTAGTAACTCTCCGACCCAAATTATCTTCCAATTTGACCATTTTGCCTCCTCTAGTCAATTTTCACGACCTTTAACGTCTTGAATGCAAAAGTAGTACGTTGGACACACACACACACACACACACACACAAAGTGCACTTTTTGATTGGAATATGCTGCTTTCTATGGTAATAGTAAAGGCCAAAACATAATTTTATGGATAGGGTGTCACTTGAAAATGCGTGAAATCCGTGTAGAACACCCCGATGGCGGCCATTAAAGGCGGTCACCGCCAACTGCCATATAAGAGCACTAATTGTTTTCGTATCTAAACTACTAATAGTTCGATTTTGCTTTAGCTTTTTTAAATATTTTGTGAATAAGATACTTTTTAATTCCTATACATTATCTATGTATATGATATTGCGTGGGACTCATACTATTTATGAAAGCTTCTTTTCAGTTATTATCATCCGCCGTATAGGGACACTAATTTTTTTTTTTTTTTTTTTTTTTTGTATTTTAAACTTAATGGTCCGATTTTGATTTTTATTAAAATTATTATCATCATTATTATTATTATTATTTTACGTTTTCGTTTAGATGACACTTTTTGTCTTATTGCATTTATCTTTACACGTTTAAAATTCCATGCAATTTTTAAAGAGGTATTTTTGTAATTTGTTGATTTATGATGTACTTTTGATTTTTTTTTTCATTATAATGTTATTCCCATTTAAATACTGAACTTTATTTATCGTTTCAGATTGAACTGTTTTGAACTTTTTTAAAAATGGCTTCAATGCGTTTACGGCTAATAGATATTAAATACAAATAGATTGAACCATATGCTGCTTATGTCAAAAACACAGCAATGAAGAATTGATTTTCTTTGCTATACATACTTCTGGATCACTTGTTGGAACTGTCTGCAGGACGCTATGAGAAAATTTAATCAATTTCAGAATATCAGTTCAGTGCCCCATTGGTTTGTATTTCAAAAATTTAAATAAATGCGAAGAAATAGAAGGAACATTTAGAAAAGATGAAGCACAAAATGTGTGCCCTTAACTTTAATAAAACAAAACTTCACAGGGCAAGCAAACGCAAACATTCGTCATATTTTTCCAGTGTCTCATATCAGAAGAGTCCACAGTATTTACTAGAACCAAATAAATAAATAAAAAAAAAATGTGTGGTGTCCGTACAACATTATTTATTAAAATGAAAGATGAAATTTGTCTCATGTGTAATGGAAAGGGCACTACTCTGTGGTTTTTGTATAAAGTTACTTATTTACAAGACGATAAACTTAATAAAGGCGCCGAAATTATAAAGAATGTTGAACGAAAAGCATTCCTCGATAGTGGAGATTTAGTTGCTAAAGAAACAAAGTATCATTCAAAGTGTTATATAAATTTAACAAATAGTCTACGACCATCAAACCTCTATATATTAAAAAAAAGCAACTGTCACTGGCGTCAAATTTTTTTGTCTGCGACAGCATCTTCTAACGGAGGGCAGGGTCCTACGCGTCATGAGAGGTATCAATGTGTTCCAAGTACTCCATGAGGATATTTTAGCCGCTTAGAAATTTCTATCATTTTAATTAAAGAAGTTATAACTAAAAACGACAAGTTTATGAAGGTACTCTATTTGCCATTTTGAAAAAAGTTTCTCCCAGTGACGTTGTTCTTGTGTCATGAAGTCATTTTACACGAGAAAATTAAAATATCATCCATGCTTGTACGTAGGTAGGTAGGTTGGATGGATTTAACGTCGCACCAATACTGCGCTATGGGTAATTGACGACGGTCTGGGACGCACCCCTAGAGATGTTTCGGAGGCATGTCATCACAATTTTGAACCTTCACGGAGGGGATCCCCCTCCGCTTTGGTGATCCCCAGATGTATAGTGGGGATGGTAACATGGAGGACTTTGCGACCACAACAAATTTTATGTGCGCCAGCCACCATTAGTGTACACGACGGTCTTTGGCCGGCTCAAGTATCGAATCGGCAATCGTCAAATTACGTGCTCAGTGCTTTACCGACTAGAGTACCGCGGCCCGAAACCATGGATGTAAAGACAAAGAAAATAAATATCAACTTTTTTTCTTTACTTTTAGAAAATTAATCTTCTTACGCGGTAAAATTAAAGTATAATCCATGGTTGTAGGTAGGTAGATAATTAAGTAGGTTGTGATTGACGTCGCACCATTACTCCGCTATGGATAATTGGCGACGGCCTGGGACGTACCCTATGGATGTTCCGGAGACATGCCACCACAGTTTTGGTCCTACACGAAGGGGATAACTCCCCAGCTTCGGTGGCCCCCAGAGGTATAATTTTGATGGGAACACGGAGGATATTGTGGCCACGACATATTTTACGTGCACCAGCCACCATTAGTGTACACGCAACACCTTCTGTAATAATGCCTCCGAGCTGCGCTCTACGTCATGGAAGATCGGCCGGTTTTATCCAATCAACACTTCTTATGATACATGTTCGATCGTGGGGATTGGATGAAATCGGCCGATCTTCCGTGACGTAGCTCGGAGGCATTATTACAGGTGATGTTGGTACACGACGGTCTTTGGTCGGCTCGAGAACCGAACCCACTAATCTTCCAATTACGAGCTCGGCGCTCTACCGACTGGGTACCGTGATCCGGATTTAAAGTTGTAAAAAGAAATAAAAATGATCATATACTAAAGTTGTAATTCAAAATGGTCTAGATATTTAATTTTTCTTTCTATTATATATATATATTATACATTTTAATTTGACATTGAATATGAGGATTTCTATAATAATTTTCTGCTTTTGTTTTGTAATATGCATTATTAATATTCCTTTTCAGTCAAAGGAAGCAGCGAATAGGCGGGCAGAGTTCTGCATGTGTCAATAAGTAAAGTGAGTCGTGGAGGAGGCGAAGCCTCCTTCGGGGGTTTGTGAGCGGAGCGAGCAGGTGGCAGAGCCCCTTATTGAAGTAAAAGGAAAGAGATCAAGTCTATCTGTATAAGATGGCTTTTACTTCCGTTGCAGGATTCGTATAAGAAAAATTCCAGGCCTCTAAATCTGGAAACACTGAATTTTTTTTCAAAATGTCTCATTGTAAAATTCTTTATACAAAGAGATTAGCAAATCTTCTGGTCATGAAAAGTAAAGACTTTCTAAATACGTATATTACTCGTTTAAGTGATAAAATTCTCGATCCCTTCCCACAATTAAATACTCAACTTTCTGCAGAGATTACTTCTTGTATCAAGATGGTGCTAATATATTTCAAAATGTTCAGTCTGAAAATCTTGATGAGGATGCTGTTGCATGAGAAAGATTAATCAAACAAATTAGAAACGTAATAACCCAGAACAAAATTACTTTTAATTGTCACCTGAATGATGATCAACAAACCCTAAGCATTCCCCCACAACTTCTGGCTCTAGTGTGTTATCTACTTCAAGGACACACTTCAGTACCGAATGCAACTAGAGAAAATCAGCATTCTTTGCCTATCAGCTAATTAACAGTTTTTTCAACTACAGTGAACGTATTCCGAAAGGATAAATTATTCGTCATAATCATAAGAAAAGTCATGAACCACCTATTCCATTATACCTCGGCCGGTCTGGTTTTGGTAGAACACGAAATAATTCAGTTGAAGGCATTCATGAAACAGGCCTCTCAATATCACCAATTAGCATTCCGGAGATAACAGCAAGTGTTGCTTACTTGGAGATTCTCAGAGCTCAAGAAGAAGGTGTCGTATGCCCCTCAAACTTGTTTCACGGTTTTTTTGTCATTGGTGCGGACGACATCATTAATCCTAGTTGAAATAACACAACTTCAGAATCGTCATTCCACGGAGAAGCAATTTCTGTCTTTCAAGTCCCTGCAAAAGGATAAGTTGATGAGCCTCTTGAAATTGATAAAATCGTTTCTTGTATTGATAAAATTAACAAGATAGTGCCAGGGTTTCCAGACAGTTATAGTATTGTCAAGCCTCTAATACTCCCCTCCAAGGAATCGATTATTCCAAAATCATACCAGAGCACTTTTTTCCAAATGTCAATTTCCAAATGTGGATCTGAATGGAAAATAGAACGGGAATGGTTAGATCACATTATCGCTGATAGAAAAGATAAGATTTTAAATATTTCATGGGCAGCTTTACATGCTTCAAGGAAAAAGCCTTCATCGATGGAATTAACTCATTGCTCTTTAACTCCTTGCAATGAAAGTTCTTCTTTTCCGGCAATGGTGAAGCATGCAATTGAACAAATAAAAAAAATACTACATTTTTAATCTTGGGTAAACTCCTGTCATATATGTGGATCAGCCTCTATTAATTTTAACAAAAGTCAGTCTAGTAGTACTGAACTGATTTTTACGGTGAATACAAGTTAATAGCCATACTTGTATAAAGCTTTTCATATTGAACAGACCTTTTTTGAAAGTTCTTGGCTAGATTCCCAACGATAGTGGTTTTACTACTTTGGTTTCAAATTCTGTAATCAATACAGGAATAGAAGCACCTTTTAAAGTTCCACATGTCACAAAAGCAAGAACCATTCATCAGAAGACTGCTGTGGTTTTATATACAGTCTACTTAAGGAAGCATTTATGCAAGGAAATCCAAAGATTTCGTTTGAAGAATAAATTGATGAACAACAATTCAATCTACCCAAATTTTCGATTCTGGCTTCTGTTACTAAACCTAGAGATACTTCTGTCTTTATTCGGCCAGTTAGGGTTGGTAGCTACGAACTGAATAAACACACGCTGAAAAAGTCAGCGCACCGTGTATTTTTTCTTTTTTTATTGGTTTTGGATGGACTATACCAACTATGTTCGCTCGTTGCCTGTGTATATAAAAGAGTTAGTAGAACTTAAAGACAGAGCCCCAGTGTACATGATTACTTTTACAGAGGTCAATTGTTATTTTTAAAACCAACAATCCTTTTTATGCATTCGTTGTTTAGCAAGATCATGAGCATTTCCTTATAAAAGGAAATAGTGGTGCTGTAGGTCTATTCCAAGATACAGCCATGTTGAGGAGATGGATGCTCTCTGATCCACAATTAGTTAATATTATTGACGGGTTTGGTTCTACAAACATAATTAACAGTACTGATAGGCTTGTTCTCTATGAACAGCATGCTTCTTATCAGAACAAGTTTCAGGACGAAATAGTTGATTTAAAAAGAAGTCTTCTTAAGTAGTGTGAATGCCACACCATAAAATATACATAGATAAATATATAAGAGTTAAAAAGTATCGTATTCACAAGATATTAAAAAAAAAGAAAATCGAAATCAGACTATTAGAAGTTCGCATACAAAAACAATTAGTGTGTCTATGTGGCAGTTGACGGCGACCGTCTTTAATGGCCGTTATCAGGGATTTTCAAGTGGCTCCCTATCTGGAAATTTATATTTTGGCATCAACTTTGACCACAGAAGATGGCATGTTCCAATCAAAAAGTGCAGCTTTTTGGCTTTTTCTGTCGTGTACCCATCATATTAAAAGAGAAAAAATTGAATAGCAGTCACATGTTTTGTTAGTATTTAGCGTACCCTCTTCAGTGCATACAATCAAATAGTTAAAAATCATTGCAATAAACAGAGGTTATGACCCTTCCATTATAGATAAAGCTAATAAAAAATTACAACTTCCACGTACTTCGTATAATAAATCTGTTCCTTCTAATATAAGTATTATATTATCATATTTTCGTAAATCAAGTTATGTCACAGCTAAAGTTCTAACACAATATGATTATTAAAAAAAAAAAAAAAATCGCCTTCCAATAAAATCACCTTTTAGCAGTTAAAAGATCCTATTGATATGGACAGATCCTACTCTAGGAGTATTTATGGTATTTCCTGAGAATGTGGTTTATCTTAAATTGGTAAAACTAAACGCAGTGTCAAATTCCGTGTAAAAGAATACATAGATTACGTCTGTAAACATGAAACCAACAAGACTGTCATTTCCAAGCATTTCTAAAAGAAAAGCATAATTTTAAATTTGATAAAACTAAATTAATTTGCAGGCTGATATCCATTCACGAGCACGATTTCTTTGAAATTTTGAAGTTTTTTAAATCTACAAAAATCTTTATAATGTTTTTAATTATGATTTCACTATACCTTATTGTCTGATTGTTGGAAATTTTACATTCTGTCCACATTTTCTTAATTTTTCTTAGATGCTTTCACAACTACCGTTTCTCAATTTCCTGTTTGTAAATCTCCTCACACTCAGCGTAATTTTGTTGGTTGATGAGAATCCAATTTCTTTCCTATATATAGTAGCATTTCTCTCTCATTTCATGTACTGAATGCAGTACGCTGAATACTACCGCAACAGCTGTCATGCACTGGAGAGGGTAAGCTAAATGCTACTGAAACAGCTATCTGTTATTCAAATTTTCTCTTTGGTGTTCAAGCCGTTGAAGATTTTCATTGGGTTTAGTTATCTAGCGTCAAATATTTTTAAAATAATATTACGTCTTTTCTCAAATGGTGACATTTGCTCATACCGTTTACAAATCCATTTGTGAGTTATTGGTTCAGCCCCCTTTAAACTGACGGAAACTGTATTACATGGTAGTTATGCTTAAACAACTGAATGTCCTCCATTTTATACGCAATTTGATGTTCTGTTGTAATGCGCTGGAATTCCAGACAATTATTCGTCAGTCGCCTGAAGTTAAATATTTCCATATTCTATCGTAAGGCATCTGCATCTGCAATTTTTGTTATTTAATGGATTGTAACGGTTAAGGTGAAGGGTCTTGCTTGAAACCTGCACCTGAGTAAATTCCATACACTGTATCACTCTAAGTGTCCTAAAAGGTATTGACGCGAGTTTCGAAAAAAAAAACCCTCAAAACTTCGTAAGTCTAGCACGACGAGCGTCACCAAGGTTCGACGGCAGAACTTTACGGCTACTGCCGGTTCTCTTCCTGTTAGGATAATTTTTCTCGCTCTGTCGATTTTTATTATAGATTGTATTTATTATCAAAATAATTTATTAAATAACGTTCAAAACGCATTTTATGCATCTCTATCGCTCCCAAAATATTCACTTTAAATTTATTTTTATCATTTATAAAATATTTTCTTACCTTTGGGAGACATTGATAGAAAAAATATATATATATATACTACTACCTTAAAAGAGTTTACTCCCTCAAAGGAATCTAACTCTCATAAAAGTAGGTATTAAATTTTAAATTTTTAATAAATTTCTGGATTTTCATTAATACGTAGTTCTGTATTTAATAACTAACAATGTTTCCTTTCTTCTTTTAACTCGCTTAAGTACACTTTTTCAACGCACTAGCTTTACTAGATTACAGATGATGAATTGCATGAAAATTGTTTATTTCGTTACTCTTATTATTATTATTATTGTTATGTTTTTTGTGGAAATGTTATGTTTTAAAAAACATAACACTACTTTATTCTTAAGTTTCAAATAATTCAACACTATTTTATTTAAAATTATAGGTTTTCAGTTTCCTTTTATTTAAAAAGCTTTCTCTTTCGAAATTTATTTTATACTCCGCGAAAATTTCTATCAAAATCGATCGCGATCTATTTATTTAAAAGATTTCCGTTTTTACTTGAAAATTTTCTTTTTTCAAAAATAAAATAAAATAAAAACAAATACAGAAATTCCGTATTAATATAATATCGTAATCGATATTCTATGCATAAATCACTAAGAAAATAATAGTAGAGAAATTACTTAAAGTGCAAAATTAAAATTAAAATGTATAAAATCAGAAAAACCCTAAATTATCTTGTCAGCAAGCAGTGTCCCGATTTTGCATTTAGAATTATTTTTCCAAGCTTTATTTATATGTAACATTAATTTCATTAGATAGCTTATTTAATTTCCTTTAATTTGAGCCATCGCTCATAGAAATAGCTTAAAATTTAATTGTTTTCTCTTCAAAAAATCATAAGCCCAAAAATAACTTTTTTATTTGACTGTATTCTTAAATTCAGCGGTCAGCCATGTTTGCTTAAAATTCTCGACTTTCCCGCGCTTTCAGAGGGGGAAGAGATGTTCGAGAATACTCCGGAATGTTCCTGGCGTCCGTTCTTGACGTCACTGGCGTCTTTTTCGCACGCGCGGATTGGCTGGATCGGAAGAGAGCGCGAATTTCCGATAGCTTTCGGGCAGAACAGTAGGTGGTCACAGTAGAAGAAGGTCGGTTTTAAGCTGAGGCCGGGATTCTTCCCGCGCCGAAGCTCGGAGCTGAAACTCGGCTCTTCTGCTCAATAAAAATGAAGTTCTTCAGCTCTTAGAAATACTTACCTGCTGTATTCTATTAAATTTCCTTCATCACGGAGCAGGTGCAGCAGTATTATATATATATTTTTTTTGATGATGTAAAGTTCCTGTCCGGCCAAGCAAAACCTGTCATCAACGAGATCGTTTTTATTAAATGAGGTAAAGTTACTTTTCTGCCAAGCTAACTGCTCTACTTCAAAAAGTTTGCAACTTATACAACATATCTGGATGATAGCGTTTCAGCGACAACAATCGTGAAGAAAAGTGTCTACCGTCATGCCTGAAAGTTAGTCCGTCTCGGCAAATGTCCGCACAATATTCTTTTCTAACCATTTACTCCTCAGAAGCCAGTGCTGATCGTAGAAATTGCGTGGCCACATATCCAGACTACGAGTTGAAAGCTGTGTACCCGGCTACTAGTGTGCATGATGGTTTCCCTTCTAAGCTTTCCAGAACGATAACACTAAATCCCAAATAACTGTGCAAGATTTCATGAATAGAACTTTATTTCCTTTTGAACTTTTGGCCAAATTCACGAGTAGGACTTTATTGCATTCGGACATATACATCATCACAATCTCTAAAATGTATAAATATAGTATGACTACTACATTATTCAAGAAATATAATTTCGGTGCTTATATTATGTTTGTTTAAGTGTGTTAAAGTGTTTTCAATTTGTGGTGCCACAAGTTCAGTGCTAATTTTTGGATTAATGATTAAAGTGATGTACTAATAAAGAAATTTTGGTAAGTCAAGTTTTCTCTTGTCCCTTTTATGTATTTTATTTTTCATTTAAGATATATTTCCTTTTCAGGGTAATCACTCCTGCTTTAAATAATTACAATTTGTACTCCACTAGCAAATTTACAAAAACGATCACCAAGGTCTCCCTTTTTTTCTTACTTAGACTAAGTGTTAATAAAAAAGAAAATCTTTTTTTTTTCTCATGTGTGATTTAGCTACGCATATTGAATTTTTGATATTTAGTAACTTATCAGAGATCATTCACTCAGTTTCATTAACTTGTATTTTTTCAAAATCTAAATTCTGAAAGATTATTTTCTTTCAATTTCTTAAGCTATCCCCAGTTAGACCAATTTCCATGTATCAATTATTTAGAATAAATGTTATTAGTTTACGCTTGTGAATTGCACATTTAAATTTAACGACAATTACTGTCTTATCACAAACAATATTTTTAAAATAATAAATTATTTACGCTGTAGAAAATTTCTGTTCAAAAAATCGAAAATAAGTGTAACTTTCCAACAGAAAATTTCTGTTTTTCTAAAACTATAAAAATTTCGTGTAGAATCACATCTCAATCTGTTAAGATAAACTTTTTTTTCTGAAACCAGATGAATCCTATAACTATTAATACAGAATTTATCTGATGTTTACATATGTTTATGTTTTTCAAAAGAAGAACTTGGTTATGAAAGCGGGATTTGAAAGTGCTAAGTAACAGCATAAAGAGGGTTTCCGTGGTAGTGTTATAACATTATTGCTTACTGTGTAATGAATTTAGGTTCGATCCTTGCCGGTAGAACAGGAGAAATTCATTTATTGCGAGATTGTTTTACAGTGTTACTTGCGGAAAAATTCTGTTCACGAATATTTTCTGCATTGTTTTTAGAAGCTTTTTATATGAAACTGACTTTGTCATCATGTCTTCGTGTCATGCTAATAAACAAGACGCCACCATTTTAAAGTAAATATAAGCTGTTTAGTTTATCACTCCATGGCTTAGGTGGTTAACGAGTAACGTTAATAATGCGGTGGCCGAGGGTTCGATCCCCAAAGTTCCGGCGCGTTGACTTTTGTAGATAATTAGTAGAAAATGTGTCGATTGATAAAAGAAAGCTTTTCGTTGACTACACAGTATCCTAATAATTTTTGAAGAGTTTTTTTTTAGATATTAGAAAACACAAAATATTTTAGATATTAAAAAAGCACAAGTCAGAAGTCGTGTGTTCGATCCTCGTCGGACCGAGGTTTTAATCTTTGAATATAATTAATAGAAACGTTGTCAATTGATAAAAGAAAATATTTCGTTGTGTACACAGTTTCCTAATATTTTTTGAAGAGGTTTTTAAACAGCTTTTTATCTAGTTACTAAAAAGCATAAAAGTAAGAATAAATAAATAAATAAATTTTATAGAAGCTTTTTATTGAAATTACGTCTTCGTGTCAAAAATAAGGCGCCTCCACTTTGAAGTAAATATAAGCATCTCTGTTTGTGACTCGTTGGCTTAGTTGATTAGAGCGTCACGTTAATAACGTGATGGTCGAGAATTCGATCTGCGAAGGTCCAGCGTGTTAATTTTTGCAGACAATTAGTAGAAAAGGTGTCAATTGATAAAAGAAAATTTTTCGTTGACTACACAGTATCCTAAAAAATTTTAAAGAGTTTTTTAAACAGCTTTTTATCTGGTTACTAAAAAGCACAAAATAAAAATTAAAGTAAAAATAAGTAAATAAATACATATTTTTAGGAGGTTTTTATTAGAAGCTTTTCATTGAAATTGTGTTTTGTCATCGCGTCTTCGTGTCACGTTAAAAAGCAAGGCGCTTCCGCTTTAAAGTAGATGTAAGCATAATTTAGTGTCGCTCGTTGGCCCAGTTGATTAGAGCGTCATATTGATAGCATAGCGCGATGGTGGTGGGATCAGACCTTGAACGCCGAGGTGTTGCTTTTTCGCCGATAATTAATAGAAGAGATGTAAATTGTTAATAGAAAAGCTCTCATGGTCTGCACAATATCCTAAGAAATTTTCATTAGTTTTTTTTTTTTTTTTTTTTTTTTTTTTTAAGAAGCTTTTGTTAGTTTCTAAAAAGAACAAAAAATAAATTTAAAGAAAATAAAATAAAAATAAAATAAAAAGGAAAAATTGCTGGAAGCTTTTTATTGTGGAGCTCTAAACAGCATAAAATAAAATTTTATTCCTGCTCAGACATGCTACAGAAACATAAAAGTTTCAACAATAAGAAAATTTAAAATGTATATATGTGACGTATTATTTTTACTCCGTGACACATAATAGCTATAATAAAGAGAGGCTTTCACTCAGTCCAAGAATTAGAGACAGTCGTTTATTGGTCCAGTGCATCGAAGCCGAGAACGACGGCAGCCTGCGATTACATCGCGTTACCTCTCGGGGCCGTTATTTTGACGTTGTTTTACTAGGCAAGAGCACACACGAAGAAAGGCCTCATCCACGCGCGTTTTCTCCTAATTACCGGCATTTTTAGCGCGAAACTTCACCCCTCCTTCGTCTAATCATTGGCTATTAACTTACTGATTGACAGCTTAGCTGAGGTCCAGATCGCCGGGATTAATTAATATGCATCATCTAACCACAAGAAACTTCAAGTTGCGTCTGTTCAGCACTTTATTATCCTAAAATTCGTTCACTTTTATGACTTTCGCGTTATGATCGTGAATTGGAATAAAACTTACTTTACAGGGGAAACTTTAGAATTAATTTCAAGTTAAGAAATTTTAATGGGATTTTCTTTAAGTTATTACTTACTATTAATTTAAAATAATAAAATAATAATTTAAAATCTTACCTCTCTTTATCCTTTCATACCAACCCCCCCCCCCCTCCTCTAAGACGACGTTACCCTAGGCTTGCCTGCAAGTCTATGGGAACTCATTCAGTGGTAGTAGATATTCCAGCAGAAAAGATGGTCTGTTTTATTGTGTAGAAGGAGGAGTGCGGATATTTTCCTTTAATTCCTGATTTAGTTCCTTTTATTGATTTTTTTTTTTTTTATGTTTTTAGTCTAGCATGTTCCACGTGCTCAGGCCGATACATACAATAGTATAATTAGTACTAATATAAAAATATAAGGAAAAATAGAACATAATGTAGCACTCTTATACAAAATTTTATTAAAAACATAAACATTTTTTCTTTTTTCCAACTAGTTGGTGCAGAATAGTCTGGTGAATGTTTTTTGCTGTTCATACACAATGAACTATTATTATGAAAAATGTCCTTACACAATAACTTTATGTAATGTTGTTAAACTGTTCGTTAATAAAAATAGTCCTTATTTTTGTTGATAATTCTGTAATTTTGTTATGCACGTAGTCCAAAACTATATATAAAAAGTATTATGAAGTATAACAACACATATGACACTGCAGGGAATCTTAAAAAAAAAAAAAAAACATACGTAAATTGTCATGTTTTAAGTCCATAGAGCTGAAAAAAAAATGACACGGTCAAAATTTGCTATAGTTCAAGATACTTGAAAAATTTTCTTGTTTACTACTATAAAAAGCTTTTAATAAAATGCGAAATAAATTTTCAAACATATATATAAAAACTCTTACTACCCAACAAACACAGACCTATTGGTAGATAGTTGGTCCATTACCGGCTCGCCGTTTTAGGCAGTGGCGTACCGATGCCGCTTGCCGAATCGGGTACGTAACTTTTGTTGGCCTTCGGGCGGCAGTCACCCGATTGTCTGGTCCAAAATCGGTACGTTGCCGGCAAAACCGACAAGGCAGCCGGCGCGACACCGCACCGACATCTAACCGTTTCTTAACCAAACACATACCGGTAATGGACTGGTATCGGCTTGCCGATGCCAGTCCATTTCTATTTGAAAAAAAAAGTTTCCTGCCCAACTGATCAGTGCTGCCATCTAGTGAAGAAATCGTGAACTTTTATGATTACAATTTTCGTTTAACTTACCCAAGAAGAGGACAGAACCCGCAAATCTTCCAACCAGTGGTTTCACTTTGTACTTTGCTTGCGTTTAACATTCGACCATCGGTGCTTGTAACTTTGTTTCTTGATAAAGGATAGTTTCGCTATTTATAACTTTAGATAGATATTGTATATTTTTATGAGATGTTACAATGAAATTAAAACTTTAAAAGTCAATATAATCAAAAGAAATATAATTAAATTAGTTTTAAGTTGTAGTTTAGATCAAATAATTTTTTTTATTAAAATTAGAATATCAAATAGTTACATAAAAAATATATTTTTTAAATATATTATATATTGTTTAAGGAAAATGATTTGAGTCCAGTGAAATTATTGAACTTTTATCTGTTAATAAAATTTTATTTTGAGTTCAATACTTTAATAGATTTTAATAATTTATTACGTCCCTTGTAGAAACAATTGGCAGCGAAACTATAAATATATTTAAGTTATTAAGAACATATATTTTATCGTTATTCTGAGACAGAGATTACATAATTCTTTAAATGTTTCAAATTAAGATTTTCAATAAAAGAAAAAAATAAATAAATAAATAAAATAAAAATGCATGGTTTCTTAAGGAGAAAAAAATGATTTAATTAAAAAACGCATGTAAACTTCAATTTTGTAAAAAGATAAATGCAAATACAAAAAATTCTCTATTAAATTCATACTTTATATAAATGCAATAATTTTTTATTGTTATTTTAGGGTCTTTTTTTTTTTTTTTTTTTTTTTTTTTATTTAGATTATTTACGTTTACACCTTTTCAGGTTCCCGAAAAAGTGTTACAAATATTAGCAGGAAGTTCAAATTCTGTATTCTAAATCAATATCAAATGAGGATGCTAATCTAAACATTTCATTGAAATTAATCAAATGATTCGCGTACAGAATATCCAGGAGAGTTAAAATATATATTACATAAATAGGCAAACTTTCTGAAAGATACAGTTTAACATCTTTAAACTGCAGTAAGCAAAATGAAATGAGCATATATAATTACGTATGTGCTTTATAGTTATAAAAAGCATGTTTCATAAGCATATGTTTCAAAAGCATGTTTCTGAAAAAAATAGAGCTGCCATCTAGTGCAGAAATTTTAAACTTTCGTAGTTATAGGTTTTAAATATCCAGTTAAATTGATTTTAATTTTTGAGTTTTTTTTCATATCAAATAATTTATAGAGTATGATTTGAATCTGTGTATTGTTTAATGAAAATATTACAATTGAAATAATTTCTACGGATTAAATATTTTTATTAAACAATACATATTTTATACACATTAAAAAACTATTTAATATTTAAATTGCGTTCAAAATATACATTTTATAGCGTTTTTATTTATTTATTATTATAATTATTATTATTATTATTATGACTTTATTTTTAATGAAAAGGATAAAAAAAATATACATTCTTTCTTTGGCATTTCATATAAATGAATTACTTAATACTATTCATTTATTTTAATTTAATTAATTAATTTGTTTAATATTTAATAGTATTATCGTTATTAATAATAATAATAATGACAAATATATGCATCTGTTATACTAAACATCGTCAACATTTATGACAAAAGTAAAACTTAAAAAAAAAAAAAATAAGCTTATTTATTTATTTATTTTAAATATTAAATTAAAAAATTTGAAGAACTGTCTTAACTGTCTTAAAATCGGACCGGCGTTTGCACATTTTTTTCGGGCCACTACCGGATATCAGCTATAGGCCCAGTTTCGTATGCTGATAGAAATGGTTTGCCGATTTTTAGCCGTAAGCGTCCGGTAGCAGCAACCGCCATTGTTTCCTACTGTCGGTTGCCGGCATTCTACTAATTAGTCGCCGACAGCAGTGCGCCTTTGCCGACAGTAAAACAACAGTGCCGACTGCGGCCGGACTCGATGCTGAAAGGCTTGTGCTTGTTGGGTAAAGATACAAAAAATAATAATATTAATAATACCAAAAATTTAACAAGTTATCTACACACAAAACCAACTTAATTACTTTCTATTAGTCATTATTTGTTTGCAAAATACTATATATTGATATAAAATTCAAGTTTTGCAAGCCAATATATATATATATATATATATATATATATATGGAATGTAATTTGGGAATAACGGTGGAAACTGGCTAGCTTCTGCAGAGAGTGAAAAAAAAAAATCAGTTTTCACGTGTTCTCCAAACACATCACTATGGTGAAGATCAGGAGACCACTAGAAAACAAACTGTTTACAGAAAGGTGGCTTAGGAGCGGAGCACGAAACCGATATTTGAGTTGAAACCGTCTACATGATATTTGAGAGAAAAATAAATTAAATAAAACTAAAAGGTATATTTGTAAAAAGAAAAAGTTAAGGGCACACTAGTGCCACTGAGTCGAAGAAAGGAGGCTATATCTCCCGAAATCCCTCCGATTTCTCTAACTCAGCTGGGATCCTCACCCAACACGTATGGGGAGATAGAAAAGCAATATATCTATATCTATATCTATCTATCTATCTATCTATCTATCTCTCTCTCTCTCTATATATATATATATATATATGTGTGTGTGTGTGTGTATGTACATGGGACAGGAGGCTGATACCTAACTAATTTATTCATTACTTAATTTGAGCTTTTGAGGATTATTATAGTACCTTAACTTAGATGAATGAACAATTTCTGAATTTCTCTTAAAACGGGGATTGGGTTTGTCAGTTTCAAAATTAACGTCAGATAACTGTTTTAAAATTTTGTATGGGCCTGAAGAAGGTGAACTTAATTTACGTGTATTTGGATATTGAAATTCCTCATAAATCACTTCATCACCAACTTTAAATTTCACAGGGAGAAATCGAGCATCATATCGGCCTTTGTTTTTATTATGATATTGTATTGTTTTTTCGTTTGCTATTTTTCTGGCTTTATCAACTGAAGGGTAGTAATTATTATTTACCAATAAGGGATCATATGGCAATTCTCCTAATAATAAATAGCTAGGTGGAAACTGAGTTACCGGATGAGGTGTTGAGTTATATTGATTTAAAACTTCTTCAAGTAATTTAGTCCAGGGAATTTTGTTTGAAGAAGAATTGACTTTACACTTTAAACGCGTAACAATAGTCTGATTAAGTCTCTCAGTCTCCCCGTTGCACTCGGGATGATGGCTACTTGTTAATAAATGTTTTACATCATAATTTCGAAGAAATTTTTTGAAACGGGATGTTTTTAAGCACTTGAATTTGAAATATTTGTTTTTAAAAGTTTCAGTGGTAACGCTTTTTGATGGAAATCCCCACACATAATTGGTTGCATTGTCCACGACCAAATGCAAGTACTTTTTTGTAGAATTATGATAATTAAACCCACCAACAGTGTGTAAAGACAAACATTCAAGAGGTTTATCTGTTGGCGGTACCTGTTGTAACAAGCCAAATCTTTTTTGTTTACATTTTTTATTTAATTCACAGATATGAAAATGTTTTACAAAATTTTCAATATCTTTATTAATATGAGGCCAGTAATACTGGGGTGTAATTAAATTTATCATTTTATAAATTCCAGGATGTCCAAATTGAGTTTGGGTTTTCTCTAGTAGGGGTAATCTTAATGACATAGGGACTATTATCTTATACAACCCTTTCTTTTTAATTACACTTACATCATCAATTTCAATAATTTCCTTACCATTAATAATTATGTTTTCTTTTTTCTGATTTTCTTTAATTTCATTTAAGTTATTATGGTGTGACACATTTTCTAAAACAGGCAATCAAGATAGCATATCAGCTTCAATATTAGTTGAACCCTTTTGATATTGAATTTGGTAGTCAAACATACTAAGTTTAAGGGACCAGCGGAATAATCTTCCCCTTAAATTTTTAACATTTTTGAAGTGAAAACTTCTTTAGGCGCGTTGAGCACTTTGGATGAAAAAAAATCATGAAACTTGCGTCATCGTCAGCTAACGCTTTGCACGAAATTTTGCAGGCATTCGTTACCATGACAACCCAGTCACAGAGAATCTGATCGGGAAGAAACATATTTTTTGCCAATTGACATCACGTGGTTTTCTACTAGGAATAAAAGTTGCAAATTTCAAAATGCTTCAATTTTCTTCTAAATTCTTCGAAACTTACTATGCGTCATTAACAGCACACGGGATAGTTGCAGTTCAAATTTCATCGATTTTGGAAAAAAATTACATTTTAATTGCAAATTAAATTTTATTCTAATACGCATATTTCAATTTCTAATTATGATTAAATTATTTTTAATACATCATTCGAAAGATATTTTAAAGCTCTTTTATATTATCGAAAGTGGTATTCGATATTTCACCTGATTTACACGTTTTAAGGTGTCCTGAATGGGTTTTCTTTTGTATCTCAGCTACTAATTAAAATAAGTTCATAAGTAATACATCTTTAGAAAGATTTGTTGATTTGGAATCGAACAGTAGATTACAGAAATTTCCACCGCCAGATGGCGCTGTAATATTTTAAAATTTTAATATTTCGATTTCTAATTATGATTAAATTTTTTTTAATACATCATTCCAAAGATATTTTAAAGTTCTTTTATATTATCGAAAGTGGAATTCGAGATTTCACCTGATTTACACTTTTTGAGGTGTCCTGAATGGGTTTTCTTTTGTATCTCAGCTACTAATTAAAATAATTTCATAAGTAATACATCATTAGAGAGCTTTATTGATTTGGAATTGAACAGTAGATTACAGAAATTTCTACTGCCAGATGGCGCTATAATATTTTCAAATTTGAATATTTCAAATTCTAATTATGATTAAATTATTTTTAATACATCATTCAAAAGATATTTTTTAATTCTCTTATATTATCGAAAGTGGAATTCGAGATTTCACCTGATTTACACGTTTTGAGGTGTCCTGAATCGGTTTTCTTTTGTATCTCAGCTACTAATTAAAATAATTTCATAAGTAATCAATATTTTTACCTAATATAAGGCTTAGTTCATGTAATTTGGGTAGCTACAAATATTGTGCCGAATCATATAATACAGATCATAAACACTTCTTTACAAACCAAAAATAATTCGAAATTAATAATCTAATAGCTCGACGATACAATTCACAAGATACTTTGTTTTCACTTCTATCGGCAGTCCCCAAAGACTGCTTTGATTTTTTTTTTTTTTTTTTTTTTTTTTTTTTTAGCCAAGTGAGAGCCGCATGATCTGTATGTATGACAAATTTTTGACCGTGCAAATAATGATAAAATTTATCTAAAGCATCAACAATTGTTAAACTTTCTAATTCAGTAATCGCATAATTTTTCTCATAATTGCGTAAGTTTCCAGAATGATATGCTACTGGATGTAAAGTGCCATTCTCATCTGCCTGCGTAACAACACATCCCACACCATGACTCGAGGCATCAACAAATAGATGAGATTGACTCCTGGGATCATAGAGTCTTAAAATGAGTTTACTTATTAGAGCATTTTTTAATTTTTGGAAGGAATTTTCGCATTTTTGGTCCCAAACGTAGGGGACATTTTTCTTTAGCAAATTATTTACTGGAGCTCTAGTTTTGCATATTCTGGAATAAATCTAGCATAGACATTTACTGATCCCAAAACTCTGTAATTCCTTGACATTTTTTGGCGGCTTCAAATTTTTTATTACCTCAATTTTTGAATTACCTGGGGTAATAAGTCCATTAGTGATTTCATATCCTAAAAATTAATTTTTGTTTTCACAAAATTACATTTTGATAATTTTAATTTAAATTTTCTTTAACACAGATTTCAAAAGTTGCTCTAAGTAATGGAAATGTTCTTCTTCTGACTGTGAAAATACAATAATATCATCAAAATAATTACAGGCAAAGTCTATTTTGTATTTATTTAAGATTCTTCTAATTGTTCGATTAAAGATCGCAGGGGCATTCTTAAGGCCAAAGGGCAGGTATTTACATTCATATAATCCGAAAGTTGTAGCAAAGGCCAATTTTTCAGTATCTCTTGGGTGGATAGGAATGTGCCAATATCCACTTGCCAAGTCAAGGGTGGAAAAGAATTTTGCTTTAGCTAATTTATCTAATAAAGTATCTATTCGGGGAAGTGGTTCAGCATCGGTTTTTGTTATAGAATTAAGTTTACGGAAGTCGGCGCGTAAACGACTCTTTTTTCCTTCTTCCCTCTTATACAACAACTTTACAGGTGCAGAATAAGGGAAACAACATTCTTTTATGATATCTGCCTGTAATACATTTTGAATTTGGGTTTTAATTTCTTCTTCTTCCTTAGGGGAAGTTCTATAGGCTCTGAGAGAAATAGGTAAATCAGAAGTTAAAGAAATTCTCTGGGGTTCCATGCGAATTCTTCCAACGTCGTATTTTGATTTAGCAAAAATTTTGACATATTTTGATAATAAAGTAGGAGTTTTTCCTTCTCTAGCAGACTGAGGATTTACGTGATTTTCTTCAGTGGCATGAGTGTACTTTATCTCCTCTACCATATAATTTGATTGAACATTAATATTTTCACATTTAATTGTATTTTCACTTTCAGGAATTAAATGTAAGGTTTGGGTGCAACTTGGTATATTTTTTAAAAATGGTAGACTACTAGTATTTTGTTTTGCAATTTTTTTAGCACAATCAAGATTTAATTCAAATAGACCACAAGGAGAATAGACCTAAGGAAAATAGACCTAAGGAGAGCATACGGTAAGTTATTATTCAAAATAAAAATATCAATATTTTTTGTAATATTACCTATTTGTAACGGCAGGAAAAAATGTTTGGCAATTGTCAACATCCCTTGTGTTTGTACAACATTTATTGGTGAGACATTTTCCGTCGGAAGTTGATATTTCTGAACAAAATGCCGAGGAAGAATACTTAAACTGCTCCCTGTATCGACTATTACAGGAATGGTATTATAGTTCGAGTCTGGAATCCTAACACTCTCGCTAAATTGCTTGTTTTTTATTTGGGTACCCTTATTTGTTATGATGCGACCGGTCGTTGCAAACTGTCAATAAGTGTTAGATGTACTGTCTGTCGGACTACTTACCAATGTTGATTCTTCCGTTGTCTGAGTCGGGTTTTCCTGTTTGAAAGGGCATTCTCTATGCCAGTGAAAAGCATTTGAGATATTGATTTTGGTACAGTGTTTACATGGAAAAGGGGGTAAAGGACCTTGAATATGTAGATGTGCGTTTGCGTTTGACTGTTGGGGTCTAGGCCCTCGTGGATTGGGTCGGGGATCATTAGTCCTAGTGGATTGATTCTGATTGGAGTATCCCATATGGGGTCTATGTACATTAGGAAACCGATAACTCCAAGGTTGGTGTTGGGGAGCATATTGAATAGGGGCTCTATTGAATGCTTGTAAATAGTTATATCTTGGTCACTGATCTGGCGACTTAGGTGGGAAGGGGTCAGCTGATTTTTCAGATATTTGTAATTTATTTAAGCGACCTAACCAGATCCCTCCATTCATTTAGATTTTTTGGTGCACTGACTACCACAAGCTGTTTTAATGCTAGTGGCAATCCGTCATTTAACCCGTCCAACAAAAATTTAGGTTCTAGACCTAAAGGTCGTCCCACTTGGAATTTTTATGATAATAATCTATAACATTGTCACCCTGTTTAAATAAAATACTTGAAAAATCATTTAAAGATGTCTCTCCCGGTGTGATAAATTCCTCATTGAAAATGTCTACTAACTCCTCCCAGTGCATCATATTTAAACTATTATTAACATAAACTGTGAGGGCTCTCCTCTTGTATATGTGTGTATATATATATATATAGATAGATAGATAGATAGATAGATAGATGGGTAGATAGATATTTCAAAATTTTAAGCGCTGAAATTTTTTAAATATTCAACATAATTTAAAAAGCATTCAAGGAAAAGATATATATATATATATATATATATATATATATATATATTAAACCCGATTAGAAATCGATCCAAAAACATACTTAATCAAACTGACCTTGAGTAGGGTTCATTTTGGGTAAAATCTGGTTTTCTTACTCGATTCAGAATTCCAAATCGAACAAGTTTGACAGAATATTAGCACATCGAAGATAAATGTCAGAAGAAATAAATTGGAAACATTTCTTTAATTTTCTTAGAAAATTAAACTTTCGGAATTCGACAATCGCCCCTTTGTCATTGGCGAAAATTGCTTAAAATGTTAAAAAATAATCTGGTGTGGCATTTACACGACTTTCTCTTACCCTGAAATTTAATACTATAAATACAGATTTGAGTTTAAGCGGTAAAATAACGAGAACTGTTGTATAAACCTACGTTAAAAACAGTTCAAATTAGGTTTCAGAACAACTTTATTTGACAAATATATTTATGTGAGGGGGGCTACCGCTACCTCAACCCCCTCCCATCTATGATTATTTTACTTACATTTATATAGAATTCAAATCAGTTGTTAAATTTAAAGTTCATTTAAAATCATTCAGACAACGTTCTCAATCCCTATAAGTTGAAATGTACCAATATTGATCAAACTTTCCGAGTAAAAAACATATTAATTTCAAAAAACGATATTTTAATTGCTTGAAATTATTTGTTTTAGAGCTATTCTGATAAGACACAGAGACAAAGATCAAACGTTAAAAACTTGACTTCCGTATTCATGAAAACCCCAGACATGTAAATATAATAAAAACAAGCGATAAATATTTATTAAAAAAAAAAAATGCTTTTATAATTTGGGTATGGATAATTAATTTTAATTCCTGTGCAGTTTTCCTGGACTTGTTAAACTGTTATAGTAAAGAACTTATCCTAATTACATGCAATAAAAAAAATCGCTTAATTATAGGCAGCCCTGTATATCTTCTAAAAATTTTGTACAGGGTTGCACATAAATATAATCTTGTATTAGTAACAGCCAGAATAACCTGAAATACACTTCCATCAATTTTCAAATATTGACCCACAATATTTTTGTTCATTAGCCCTGTAAATAAACAGTGAATAATTTTCATACCATATTCTACATTAAACCTGTTTTTACGCATATAAAAATATATATTTATTTTATTTGGTTTAGTGCAGCCTATAGATGTTAAACTCTATTTACCAGCTATTTTCTCCATAGACGTAATGTATTTGAATTCTCCTGGGTGTCCCTTTACACGAACCATTTGCTATATCTCACCGAAAAGTTTAGTATAGCAACCCATGAAAACTATTTACAATACGAAATTTGAACTTTCTGCAGCTATTTTTTCTTGAGATATGCTGATAACAGACCCACAGACAGACCAACCGACAAAAATGTGTTTTTCTACTTCAGGGCACCTTAAAACGTGTAAATATTACAAAAATGCAATTTTGAAAATTTGTCCTAAAAACAATGCTTTCTCTTCCATATATATGGGTAAGAAAAAGTAAAAGAAAGAATTTTAAAAAATAGCATTCCTTTTCTCTACAAAATCATACACATTTTTAATTAAATTTTAAATTAGAATGACTATAAAATAGTTGAAATATAAAAATATCTTCTTTTATTTACGTAAATTTATTTGAAATTAATAAAGAGATAAAGAAAAAAGAAATCACAAATTATTGCAGACCAAATTACAATGACAGAATATATATATATATATATATATATATATATATATATCATAACCAAAAACTATATAGTCCAGGCAATAAAGATCGAGTTGGAAACTTACTTGCAAAAAATCATGTACATTGTCTAGACACTACCTGTGCCAAAGTTTGGACATTGGCTTACTTAATGTTTTTGTGGTTGCTGAATCCGAATTTTCCACTTTCCACCAAAATTGTATTGTGCATACAACCAAAATTTTGAAAGTGAGTCCCTCACCTCATTTTTCTTAATTTTTTTTTCTTTTTTTTTTTTTTTTTTATTGCAAAAAAAAAAAAAAAGTTTGAAGTTCTGAAAGTATAAAAAATGTCTTATTATATTTTAACGTAGTACGAATTGGATAGGGGGGGAGGAGGAGGGTGATTGTAACAAAATTCTCAAAGCTGACTTCTTGTTATATTGTATTATATTTTGAAGACTCTGAGTCCCTAGGTGAAAGTATTACTTGGAATAATTTTTTTTTTAATACAACGTGAAATATTTTTATACGTTTGTTTTAATATATTTATAATTAACAGCTAAAAGTTTTTTATTAAATTATGTATACTAAGATAATGACGACAAGAATTTAATTTAAACTAAAAGGTTAAAAAAAAATCTCTTAATTTCGTTGTCTTTAAAGAAATTATAAAGTCTGACGTATCCAAAAATATAACTCTATGTTCTAAATTATAATTATTTTTTTAATTAAAAATAAATAAATAAATAAAATTTCTAGAAGAAAAGTAAATTCTTCTTTTTTTTATGTAAAAAATATATTTTTAACAATTTTATTCAATTAAGTTAATCAAAACTGAACATTCACTGTCTTTTTTTTTTTTTTCTTTTTTTTTATAAACTGACTTATACAGATATCCTAATTTAGTGCGATTGTGAATTTATGGAACACGGTAAATCAGTAATTTATTCAGGAAATCGAATATTAATAAGTTGGAGTGACTCCCTTTGAAGTATTATAAATACTAAAGAAAGAAATCAATATTTCTACTTGAATTTGTGTTCTTCTCCACTGAAAATTGAGTAAAAATGAAATTTTTGAGGAGAACAGTTTGATTTTTTATTGCCTCATTTTTAGAAAATACTTCAGCTCCTTATATAATATAGACAGTTTAGTGAAAAATCAATAATAGGAAAAGACGAAGCACAATGAACTCAGAAAATTGTTTTGAAACTAATTCAAAATTTGTATAAAATGTGTCAATGATAGAAAATGATAAGAGCACTCAAAAATTTTCAAAATTGCTTCTAGTATTTTTTTTTTTTTTTAGCTCTTAGTTGGCCTAACAAAAGGAATTATATATATATATATATATACATTGATCACAAATAAAGAAATAAAGAAATGCTATAAAAATTAATTTGTATCTTTCAGTTGGCAAATACGCAGTGATTTATACTATGAAAGCATTGGTAATTTTACCACAAACATTCTTAATTAAAAACATATTTGTCTATAACTGAAAATAAATAACTGCTAAAAAGTAAGTGCAAATATTTTTGATATATAAAATTCGTAAGTAACATTAATACATGATTTATATATTAATCTCATTTGGAAGTAATTTTAGTGGATCATGCTGGCAGCCACCAAATATGATTTATTGCATTATTTTTCTTTTATTTCTTTTTAACACTTTCCAACAAGGTTGAAGAGTGTTAAGGACTTTGGTTTGTCTGTCGGTCCGTGCTCTAACTTCGGTACATATTCATTGAATTTCTTGAAACTAATATAGGTTATTCAAGTTCCCTATCGGATGCTCCCTTTTGAAAATGGAGTTAATGCCTCTTCTGGTTTGTGTACAGGGATACCCGAAAGTATTCCAAAACTTTGTGTTCTATGAGAGGTATTTCCATAAACCATATTGTAATACCTTTACTTTGCACAAATCTTAATGAAGCTGATATATGATATTTAAGATACACTATGGAAAATTTTTTATAAAGAAAATGGAGTTAATACCTCCACTGTTTTGTGTACAAGGACACCAGAAAGTATTCCAATGCATTACATTCTATGAGAGGTATTTCTATAAACCAAATTTAAATAATATTACTTTGCAAAAATCTTAAGTAAATTGAAATATGTTATTCATATCACAAAAGAATGCTCTCTACAAATATAGTATGATAACATTAATATTTACAGTCACACAAAAAAATTCAGTTGCATTAAGGGTTATTATTGGAAATTCGCTGGTATTTCATTATCGTTTACATTAAACGTTTTTAACACTTTCTAATAATTTTTAAGCGTAAACATTATTTCAATTTTTGAATCCGTTTGTCCCTCTGTTTATTTGTCCGTCTGCACACCTTCAAGGACCGTAAATATTTTCAGATTTTTTTAAAAAATGATATATGTTATTCAAGTTCACTATGGATATTTTTCCTATTTGAAATGGCATTAATATGTCCTGCGCAACAGGATTGTATATAGGGACACCAAAAAATGCCAATGCGTTGCATTTTAGGAGAGACATTTTTATGAATCACATTTAAATAACTTTCTACTGCAAAAATCACAAATTTATTGAAATTTATTTTTAATATGCTAAAATAATTTTTGTTTGGAATATGAGGTTGTTAACTTTCATATTTACTGGGCTACGCTAATATAATTTGATACATTAAGAACTGCAATTAGAATCTAAGATCTACATTTTCTCTTGCTTTAAGCGTTTTTAACACTTTTCAACAATATTTAAGAGTAATTATGAATTCAATTGGTCTATCTCTATCCCAGATAACAAGGACATTTGCAGCAAGTTTGATTTTTCTTGATATTATCTTGCCATGACAAATTTGATGCGATAAATTTGACGTTAAATTGCCGAAAAGTAGACACAACATAAATCTATCTTTCGTTTTAATTAGTACTTGTTTTTTTCTTTCACATCATTTCTACTGCTAACTAAAATTGTTATGTAAGTATTTGAAACTCAACCAAAGACTGATATTGAAGCAGTTTCGCAACGTTTTCTTGCTCGTGGTGTTTACTGGTGGAAGAAGCGTGACGTTATCCGCGGGGCTCGAAGTCTCGTGTCGACAAGTCTTATGCGAAATACAAGATATATTTACATGTTTCTGTGTATATTTGCAGATAATGTGACATGATAAGAATATGAGTTTGCAATGCATTAACAGTTGGTGTGACATGACAAGCTTGCCTATTGCATTGAATTTGCAGTACTCTTAATACGACAAACCTAACTTTTCTACTAGTTTGCAACGAATTTGCAGCAAATTTGATACAGTAACAGTGCAACTTTACGACAAGTTTGCTGCAAATTTGGCGTATGGTGACTTCGGAGTTTGCGTTAACTTGCTTCAATCTTGTTATGAACTTACAGCTTGTCACACTGAACTTGCTGCAAGTTTGTTGGCTTACAAAGCATGATTGCTGCAATTTCGCTGCAAATTGAAATTGCTATGTGGGATGCCTTTTTAGTCCGTCTGCCTGTCCGTTTTGGGATAACGTAGGCAAAAAACGTTGAAAGTTATCTAATGCAACAAGTATGTACAGTTAGAAAGGGCCAATCATCAATACGTACCGCTTTATTTTCTTTCTTTCTTTTTTTTTTACTTCTGATATCAAAATCACATGCTTTAATATTTTTATGTTTAATATTATATCGGAATCTACTTTAATGTTTTATGAAATATTTTATACATTTATCCCATATACCATTATATTTCGCCTTTTTAATTTGACACTTTATAAATATTAATAAATTTAATGAAAGTAATCGTCGTGCTTTACTTAATTTTTTGTTTCGTGTTTAAACTCTTTCACTGGGTTACATGCAAGTTCTCTGATCTCGCGGCAGATATTGACGAATGCCAATGGTTGGTTTAATTAGAAATCCTGATTTTTTCGTTAAAATAATTTCTAATTTCATAATGCTTAACATACGCTTTTATTCATATTATTTCATATGTTTCGCGACAAATTTCCGCAAGTATATTAAAAGCAATCATTAATGTACGTAAATAAGCTGACTCTAGACTTTTTACATTTAACTTTCATATTATACGAAATTAGTTTACGGGATGACCTTTCTTACTCAGCCTTTCTCCCGAAAATCTTATAAATTCTGCAGTAAAATGTGATGTTTGTAAGCCCAGTTATATATTCAGCATTGTATTCATTCAATTTCAAACATCGATAATCTATATTTTTTACAATTTTATACGAAATTTTGTGTTTATTGTTTAAAGGATATTGAACATTATGTTTTATATCCTACAAGTTGAAGTAGCAACAATTACTATGTTCACCCTTATAATCTCATATAAAATTCATATCTTTTTTTCTATTTTAATATTAAGTATATTATACATATTTAACAATGTAGGATTTATAATGACCGATTGCTTTCTCACTTTAGATCAGAAGATAAAGAGAATCATTGTCTAAACTAAATCTGATTAATATGTATGCTGACTATAATTCATCCGTTATCCAGTTGTTATGGTCACTAGTCCAATTACATAGGGCCCTGCTCTGAATTTGGCTTAATGTAACACATCGAATTAATCTCTTCTCACTCAAATCTTAATTGTCAAAATACATTCGACCATGATAGCTTAAATCTTCCATCTGCCACATATACCTTGCGATGAGTTGGTGTAGAGTAACGTTTCTACTTTTCCTCAAAGATAGACCTGAAAAGCGATCGTCGAGAAGTGTAAGGACTAAAACAGCTTTTCATGAATTTAAATTTCTAGATACATTTTAAATTTGTTTCACCAGATTTCGGGAAGCAAAGCTTTCAGCCACACTCAGCCTATGTCAAGCCTATATTCCATCCATATGATGACCCTCTAACTAAATATATCAAAGAAACTTCCGCTACTTGACATATCAACAAGATTTTCAAGCCTAAAATTTGAGATTAATATTGCAAATTTCAAAAATCTTCAAAATTTCAAAATTTATTTTTTAATTGTATACGTATGCAGGAGATTTTGAAACAAATAGAAACATCTTTGAATAAAAGCTACATTAAGAAATGCGCTTCGTAAACATTCGAATATAATTCTAGCTAAGAGGTTTTATTTTTTTTAATATAACAGTACACCTCATAAAACGTATGAGGTAGCTTTAGGGGAATTGTAAACGTCTTGAATTTTTGTCAAAAACGTAAAATGACAGACTTCACAGACTTTCATAGAAGCCAAATTGTAGAAGTCTGACTAGATGGAGTAACTTTAACTGAAACCTCCGGGCTATTAGGAGTTTCTAGAAGTACGGTGGCAAAAGTCACGACAGAGTACGCACAGTGTGGTAAGACAATCTCGGCAAAGCAAAATAATGGGCGAAAGGAAAAGCTGAGTTAAAATGACCGACGGTTATTGAAGCGGATTGTAATGTCTAAAAAAATAATAAATAAAAAATAAAATAAAATAAAATAAAATAAACTGCAGCCAAAGTAACCGCAAAACTCAATCGGAAACTGTACATATTATCCAGTTTCAATAATTAAACTTAAGAGATATACCAAAAATAAATTCAAAAACTGGCGTACAGACAATAGCAAGAAATTAAAACTTCTTCACACACCATAAATTTTAAATCAGCACAACCGGTTTCGAAAGGACGTAGCCTTTCTTCATCAGGTGCAAACACGTGCAACTGCCTTGGAGGCAAAAGCAAGACTGAAAGCAGGACAAAATCCAGAGGGGGAGGAGCAACACAAACAACCAATAGGAAGCAACATGCAGGGCAGGACCAATCAGAGAGGAACACACGTACAAACACACCACAAAATGAGGAGGAAGAAAAGGAGTAAACAATTTATTCTTTATTTATTCTTTATTTACTTTATGTTTATTTTATTTTTATTTTATTTTTATTTTATTTTTATTTATTTATTTTTTATTTATTTTTTATTTATTTATTTATTTATTTATTTTTAATTTCAATAATATTAAACTAATAAGTAAACTTAATAAAATGTATCCATTAATTATTATTTTTATTATTTTTATTAGAATTATTTTATTATAACTAATATGATGTTATAAACATAATGAAGGAAATTATTTAATTGAATTAAACAAATTTTTCCAGGCAGTAGAGAGCAAAGTGGAATCAGATTTTTCATTGACAATTTTATCACGATTAAGGTAAATAGCTAAATTTTCCAAAAAATCCAGTTCGGAAACGCGTTTGGCATGAAAGATAATTTTGGCACTCTTAAAATTAAAACTATGATCAAATTCCCAACTGTGCTTCGCAATAGAAGATTAAGAAATTTCTTGATTAACAACATACCGAGAATGTTCACGTAAATGCCATTCAAGATTTCTTTTAGTTTGACCAATATAAGATAAATCACAGTTATTACAAGAGACATTATAGATATCCCATTTTTGAAGCTCAGGAACAGGGGATTTGGTTGAAGGGAATTGGAATTTATTGACAGGTTTAAAAATAACGTGAAAATTGAAACGCTTCAAAACTTTGGATAATTTAAAACATAAGGGGGGATAAAAAGGTAAGACAACAAGATTATCAGGTTTAATTTTATCATCAATGGAATGAGTAGAATTATAAGTTGGCCTACTGAACTTTTTGAGAGCTTTATCAATTATAGAGGGTCTAAAACCTCTTTTAATAGCAACAGACTTTAAATAATTCAGTTCTTCTTTAAGAGAAGAAGTATCAGAACAAATTTTAAGGGCACGATACACGTAAGTGTAAAAGGTGCCAATTTTATGTTTAGCCGGATGATTAGAGAGAGCATGGGGAGGGTTAGAAACAGAGAAAGGTTTCCTGTACACAGAGATTTTAAAAGAGGAATCGTACCTAGTAACTAAAACATCAAGAAAGGGAAGTTGATTAGGGGAAAGTTGTCCAAAACGGGGACGTTAACGTATCTCTGTCCGCAAGAAAAAATCTATAAATAATGAAAGTTTGACAAAGCATTTCCTGATTAGAGACTATCAGATGGCAAAGCTATTTTAAAAAAAATATCATTAGTATAGGCAGAAAAAACATTTTTCTGAAAAATGTGCAAAGTCCCCGTTTTGGACAACCGGTTGGGTAAAATGGGGTACTGATAAGAAATAACATAAATTCAAGTCCTAATGCGAAATTTTACTAGAAAAACTTGAATTACAAAGAAAAAGTGAAGTTAATACAAAATCAAAATGCAGATAAATTATTTTGTTATCTTTTTCAACAGTTACTAGCATGACACAAAAAATAATCAAATACAAAAGTCACATACGAAATTGATATCGCTTTCTTCAACACTTGAACAGGCTGCATGTGCCCAACCTCGACAGTTGCTACATTGAGCCCACCCCTCTTTGTCTTTCGAGTCAGTGTAAAGTTCATTACAAAAAATTCAAGCTTCCTCGCTATTCTGTTCCTCATCAGATGATAACATTGGGTTTTGAAATTTTTTTTTATTTTCTTCTCTTTTTTAGATTTTGGATATCTAGGATTAAGTTCGGTGGGTTTCTTGACCAATTTTTTTTTCTGTTTATTCTGCTTTGCATTTTTCTTCTGTTCTACAGCTTCCACTGCTTTGTAAGGTGATGAAGTGAGTATGACAATTTTACCTCTCCTCTTCTCATTCACTCTTTTTTGCAAACGTTCGGTTTCTTGTGGTAAAGGCATTATTATTTTAGGCGAAGTGTTAAAAGCTGAACATTTCTGATGTTCTATAACTGGAGATATTTCAAATGATGTAGTGGAAGGTTGGGGTGTGACGTTTTCACACCTTGATGCTAATTGAGGATCTATGAGTTGTAAGCAGGTTTTTCAGTTGTTTCTGAAGGCACAAAATAAATGTTCAGGGAACACATCTCTGTTAAAGGGATATATGCCTGTTTTTTTTTTTTAATCATTCTTAGCATTTTGCACAGTAGCTGTTCTTGAAAATGCATTTCCGAAAAGTTTTCCGACCTGGTAAATTGTCACGTAACGTCGAGGGTGATGTATGAGCCATTTTCTTAATTTGAAAAATAGTGTTTTAGAACATCTCTACTTATGTATTATACACATAAATAAACACTTGTACTCATTTAAAACACTTTAAAAATAACATTACTATTACAAATTTGTCCTACTTCCATGGCGTCCAAAATGGGGACGACCCCGTTTTGGACTACCGTCAATGTCCCCGTTTGAACCGACCATGACGTATGCTTAAAACGTGGCGTCTCTTCGCACACGTGTCAGACAAAACTATAAAGCAATATGTGAAAATGTAAATTAAATCTAGACGAATCCATAACATACTTACCAAAATCGAACGCTCAAAGGTCACTTGATAAAATCCAATACAGTGTACGGCCACAATCGAAATGAAAATCGCAAAAAGTTGAAAACGTTGTAGAAAATAACAGATCCGGCAAAATATGTCAACAACTAGATTCAAACTTGCGTATATACGAATTAGAAATATCGTAGACCATTGGATTCAAAGAGGGCAGCCCTAATGTATGAGAAACTGAACGTCCCCATTTGACCCGCCGTCCCCGTTTTAGACAACTCTCCCCTACAATTTTCTAACTCGAAGGTAAACTGAATATGGGGATCAATAGCATTAGCAATATTAAGAATGGCAGAAACACCAAACGGATTTTCAACAAGAATGAAAGTGTCATCTACGTAACGTAACCAGCATTTTAAATTTAACATCTTTAATAATTTTTCCTCAAAATAATGCATATAGATATCGGCAAGAATAGGAGATAAAGGATTACCCATACTTAAACCAACACACTGTTTATAAAATTTGTTATTAAACTCAAAAGTAGTCTGGGAAACACAGAGTTTAGTTAGATTGACAAATTCTTTGATTTCAATGTCAGAATAATGAAATTGGCGTAACCTTTTTTTCTAAACAATTAAGCGCACCTTCAGTGGGGACGTTAGTAAATAAAGACTTCACATCAAGAGATAACATTGAGCAATTTACAGGATTCAAATTATTTAACTTCAAAACAAAATCATAGGAATTTTTTATAGTATGACTATAAGTGCTGCATAAAGGAGAAAAAATAGAAGCCAAAAATTTAGAGAGGGGATAAGTAGCAGTACCAATATTCGAAACAATAGGTCTGAGGGGAACATTATTTTTATGAACTTTAGGTAAAGCATAAAAACGAGCACAAATTGCTGAAGAAGGGGAAACCGAGAATTTGGTATTGTCATGAAGAACGGTGGAATTTTTAACAGCTTTTTGAACAGAGCTTAGAAGAGATTTAGTTTGGTCTTTTTTAATTTCAGTATAAGGTCCTTCAGATAAAAGAGAATTAATTTGTCAACATAATCAGTTTTGTCCATGAGAACAATCTGGCCACCTTTATCTGCTTTAGTAATGACAAGATTTTGATTAGATTTAAGTTCCTTAAGAGCAACACTTTCAGATTTAGAAATAATTTCTAATTTTTCAGATTTGTGTTGCTTTTCCCCCTCTGGATTTTGTCCTTCTTTCAGTCTTGCTTTTGCCTCCAAGGCAGTTGCACGTGTTTGCACCTGATGAAGAAAGGCTACGTCCTTTCGAAACCGGTTGTGCTGATTTAAAATTTATGGTGTGTGAAGAAGTTTTAATTTCTTGCTTTTTAGAGATATAAACAAAAAATTTACGGCTTTTATTGAACTTTTACTCACAGGTGTTTTCATTATTTAAAAAGTCACGTTCGTGAATTTGGACTTGGGGGATCAAATTTGTTTCGCATTTACTTGTTACATGCATATCCTTCTGCGGCAATTGAATCTTGTGGAATTACGTACTGATGGAAGTTACCAATTAAATGGATTTTCAGAAGACATTCTGAAGTTTTAATTAACACCTATCTATAAATTTTATTTCCATAAATATTGGATTTAATAAAAAATATTATTGACCAAATTCAACAAACTGTAAAGAAATGGTCGAGGGAAAAAATATGCAGTGTTTCTTTTTTAAATTTTTGAATATTCTTTTTTATAATCTAAGAGAATTACTTTGTACAGATTAGAATTTCTTATTTTCAGCTGACAGTTAAGATTTTTTTTTTTTTACTATTTCCTCAAATGACAAACAACAAACTCAAAAATAATCCTAGGCGTTTTGATTTATAATATTGCAGAAATATTTATTCATATTTTACTATTTTAAGATTTTATTTTTGAAGTACTGATTAAAAGAAATTTAAAAAAAAAAGAAAATTTTATTAAAACTATTTAATCGCGCTCAATACATGGTACTAAAATTCCAAATATCTATGCAAAAATGCATAGCATAAGGGTTTTGTTGACTTTTCACTGGATTTTTAACTTTTGTTTCGTTTAAACAGCCAACTTCTAATACAGATTACTGAAAAAAACGTATATACTCTTAATTCTAAAGAAGGAAAATACTCATTTCGTTGAAAATAATACACTTTGATTTTATCTAAATCTTTCTACCTCATTTCTCTTCTTTAATCAATAAATCGTATAAGAGTAAATTTCTTCAGAAAAAATTGTCATAAGAAACTTTAATATAGGACGTTTAGAGAAAAATATGTAACGAGAAAATTAATTCATTTTCTTAAGATTCATTATTACTCTATTTCTTTTCTCAAGATTAAATGCATAATTCAATCTGACACAAAGTATTATTTTTCTTTGTTTTCTTAACACACAAAACAATTTTTAAAACAAAGCAACTTTTGACATTTCATAAGTTAAGTAAAGCATTTCGTATGACATTTTATACATGTACGTTTTCATTTTTTTTTTTTTTTTTTTTTTTTTTTTCATTATTATGATAGGAAACAACCGTTGATAAATAGTTTCGTAATGCTTTTACTTCAATTGAGTGTACAAACAAAATATAATTCTAATGTCATTATTAGTTTAATTAAAGCTTTAATTAGGCATTTCTAGCATTTTTTAGTTCATTAAGTATTTAACTCCTTGGTTTCTGTGTTGAAGATAGTAAAATTGTATAATTGACTTTGCGGAATGTTATAATTTGCAATAATTGCAAATATATTTATAGAATTTGCTGAATAATTCTAAATTTTTCATTTTTATAGAAAAAAAGAAATACTTACGGGTGTTTTTAAAACTGTATATGAGACAGTAATTTCTTAATTAAGTTCTATTATCTGTTATGTCGAGATTAAGTCGAATATATTAATTAAAATCGAAATATTTCAAATTACGTAAGGTAGAAAAAATACTATTGTTTATTTATTTATATATTTGTTTCTGCAATTATATATTTATATTGCTATATTTAAGGTTCCATAGTTATTGTAAGAGTTTAATAATTTAGTTTTAGTAAACTTAAAATAGAGTAAATTTTAAACTTTTAAATTCTAAAAAATGCCCTTGTTCGAAAAAAAAAAAAAAAAAAAAAAAAAAAAAAGGATTATTTTGTGTAATATTTCCTTATAAGCTAGTGTTTTCTTTAACATGAACTACTTTTTACTTTCTTTTATATGTATAGAGAAAGTATTGGATTCGTGAAAATTTTCGAACTCCAGTTTTTGATAGATTTGCACGTTTTGGGATGTTCTGAACACGAATCAACTATTTTTAGAAAATGTCTATCTGTCTGTCAGTCAGGCTGCCAGTTTGTGTGTGTGTATCACAAATTTTGTGGACGCTGTATCTCACGAACCAATGAACTAAATTTAACCAAACTTGGTATTTAATTGGACCCTGACATAACTGGTGCTGATTAGATTTTGGGATCATTCGCTCAATGTATGATTTATGGATATTTTTAATGTATGATTTTAAAATTAATATGAATTATTGATAATAGTAGTAGTAAACTAGGAAAAAAAGCTTGTGCATGTGGAAGCCTCGCCCCCCCCCCTTCCCTGGGGAGGTACCCTTCCGGGGGATGTAAATTTTCAATATGATTATCTTTGGAAAGATCTCGTCAATTCCTTTACAACGAATGGTTGAACTATAGATCTGTGATATTTTAAAACAAAGTTATTTTTATTTTTTATTTTTATTTTTATTTTTTTTTTTTAAACAAGAAAAAAAGAAGAAAAAAAAAACTTAGGAAAAAAAATCATATTTCTTTTGATTTTGACAAAAAATTGACTTTCGTTCGGCATTTAGTGATATACCTAGAAAAGGTTCGGTTAGAAAACGAGCCGAATACTCAATGCGGGAAAAAATTTTAAACCAAACTCGAAAAGTACAAAACTGGGCCAGATGCTGCTTGCGTGCCAGTAGATCAAAATTTGTTAATGAAATAATTTTTAAATTTATGAAATCAATGAAGGTAGTCAATTAACGAAGACTTTGCCCGCTTCGCAGGCCACTATATTTAAAGGAAACTTTTTTCTATATCGCTTTATAAACAAACAAACAAATAAATTAATTAATTAAACTAAATTAAATTAAACTAAATAAATAAATCATGAAATTGATCTAAAGCCCGCTTTGGTTCCCCGCTGCCCTCGGCAGCGCAGCACTCATTCTCAGACTCTCGGGTGCCTGTGTGTATTGTCTGTGACAATAGCTAACCAGTGGGCTTCCATTTGGATTCTTATCAGATGACATTTTCGAAACGGATAGTATCGAAAAAAATGAAGAAGCAATTTTATATTTGAATCCCAGTTACATATGAACAACAGTATAAACACTACACGTGGTGTACATAATATTTTCTTTCACGTTATTTTTCTATATTCATTTGATTTATTCGATCAACCATAAAATGACAACAATGTCGCGCCGAATATAATATTACAATGTGATATTGATTGGTTACGTCTATCGCATGAGACAATATTTGGGGTTATAATAGTAGTTTAGTTATTTAATAGTAGTTGGTATATAGAAAAATAAATAATCAAATAATCAAATATGTAAACCTGATCATCGGACAGCCTTGGCGTCTTTTGAAATTTTATCGCCACTTAAGACAAAAATACATAGTTTATTTGATTATTTTTTCTGTTTCATGCTTTTCTTTTCTTTTTCCTTACCTGTTCCTTTTTTTCTGTTTTTCAGTGTTTTATAATTTATTTATATTTTTCATGCTCTACTTGGCTTAATGTTGCGTTTGTGAAAGTGGAGTCCTTGGCGAAATATGTCCGATCTATTTCAGCATGAAAATTTTAAAAATTACCCAGAATTATCAATAAGTAAAGCTCTTTAATATAATGCTGAATTAGCTTTCATGCGAACCGCGATTCATCCGTGCCAAAAACATACTATTTAAACAAAAGGAGAAAAAAAAATCTAAAATTGAGGTATATTATTATTATTCTTTTTCTTTTTTTTTTACTCTATTTTCATATTTTTCTTTTTTCATATGCATGAGCAAAATTAATATTTTGTAATATTTTTTTTTTTTTCACGTAAAAACAAGGTATCAAATAAAATGGGCGAATTTGTGAATCCGTCGGATTAAACAGCATATAGATCGGAGAATTAGATTTTTTTAAATTAACAAAAGTATGAAAATTTGTATGAAATAAGTATGAAATAATTAAGTAAAAGTATTTTTGAAAAAGTATGAAATAATTAAAATTAACAAAAGTATGAAAAAGTATGGAAAAGTATGGAAACTTGCGTCCACACAAAACAGACAAACAGAGTCCAAGGTAATCTCTTAGCCGTTTATATATATGGATTCTGTCAGATAAAAATCGTCTACATTTATAATGGAAAATATAATTTAATAATTTAATTAAAAATTGTATTGCATGAATTTTGTGTAAAATTATTAGGTCGTTGCAAAAGTTCGTGCGGTTTTTTATTGCTTTATTTCATAAAAATACATCAAATCAAATGACAATTTTTAATCAATATACTCTCCATTACTTTCTACAACCTTTGCCCATTTTTCGGGTAACAAATGCATACCACGGCGATAGAAGCTCTCGTCTTTGGAGGCAATAAAATGATCCGCGTCCGCACGAACGTTTGCAATGACCTAATATATAGAAGAAAATGTTGTGGTGGCCACATCATACTAGTTTTCATTTCGAAAATGTATGGATTCGAATTCGGGTGTAGGCAGGGATATTTATAGTTGTTCGAAATCTACACTGTAAAAAAATTCAGAAACGTTACTCTTATACATCGGATACATTCTTGGTTTTAATAAGTTTGGTGCAGGTTCCTGAGAATAACAGGTTTTCTTCCATGAAACGTTCCTGATTTCAGGAATGTAGTATTATTTTGGATGTGTTAATTTGATGGTTACTGATATTTTCAAGGAACATTACTGATAAATATTGGGCACATTAGCTGCCTAAAATTTCCCAGGAAAGTGCCGGAATATTTTTTACAGTGTACGTTAAGCCGTAATGGGTCATGATTTGCAAAAAATAATCATTGTGCAACATCCCGAACCCAAAAATCATTCAAAGTTAAAATATTTCCACTTGTTTTATAAAATCCTCATGTTCAAAAATGCTAATTTGTCTTTGATGGGTCTCATTCATGTATTTAAATGCGCGTTAATTATTCTGAAATAAATTCCATTATTTTATACATTAAATGTGCAGATAAATTCTGTGTATGTATTTCAATAAATATGTACAAAACAGTATTATTCTTTGGATTTCTAAATTTTTAAACTTATGTTAAATATTGAGACAATATTTCAATGTATCTATTTTAATTTAATTATTTTAAGAAATATATCACTATTTTTGAAAAAAAAAATGTATTTAAGAAGAAATAATCATTAAAAGCTCCGCAATTATACATACCTACTAAATATCTCATAACTGAACAACTGTATCATCTTACCCCTGTTTTACAGCTTTTGAATTCGTTGCTTTTTTTAATTATTGAAAAATATAATTAAGAAGATGTTTTAAGAAGAGTGTTAATGAAAAATAAGACTTTGTTGATCTCTATTAATGTAATACTTTTATTTTAAAAAGAAACAGAATTCGAATGCAAAATACTTTATTCATTGAAACTTAAAAACTCTTACAGAAGATTATAAGAAATAGACTATAGGAAATAGATTCTAAAATTCATAAGGATGGTATACTTCCAACATACTTCTCAATGGTTGTGTTGAAATTTCCTATAAATTTTCATAACTGGAAATAATGGAAATGCCAAAATGTATGATCTAAAGTTGCTGAAAAAAGCAAACTTAATTTCGCGTACTGCGGATCAAGTGTTTCTGAAGATATTTTGGCAAGTTTTAGTATTGAACATTAAAAATATTTTACCTATTCTCCAATTAATTGAATTATGCTACTGAAAACCTCCGAATGCATAATTTGATTTGCTTTTAATATAATACATAGTCAACTGAAATGTAATTAAAAATAGTTTTTTGAGAAAAAAAAATGCATCTTTAAATTTCTATAAAATAATGCAAATATAAGTTTAATAACGCTGTTTCTGTACTCCTCAATCATTTAGCAAGGGAAATGCAGTTAAATATTTTAAATGACATTTGTTACTATTGTTGACAGAGCTGTGGGATTTTTGAGTTCATGTTGCATATCCTCGCATAGAAAATGATGACACAACCGAAAAAATCGCAATTTTTAGTTTATGTCATCGAAAAGTACATATGAAGTGTCACAATGTTCACAAAAAGCATCGGTTCTACTTTTGGAATATTAGAAAACAGCAAATGCTATTCGAAGGTGGTTTGATGACTAACAGAATCTATTGTTGTTAATGATACTGCGTGCTATTCTTAAAAATTTCCTGGGCACCATAAAATTTCTATTGGTTGAAACTCTTCACCTACCAATCAAGTAAAATTACTGAGTTAACTTCAAACCGGTATTTTGCAAATTTTGTTGTTTTATAAAGATGCGTAGAAGTATTATTGTATTGAAAAAAAAATAGTCTGCTCAAGTAGTTAGCGGCGCTTTAGGCAACAATGTTTTACCTAACAATTAATATATTTTTCAGAATTCGTTTTACAGTTGACAAAGACTATAAGCTTCGTTTGCTACAAATGAGACACATATTATTACTAACCTTATTATTATATAAAGTACACCATATTATTTATCAGAAGTACGAAAATTTTAATTTATTCTGGAATATTGGTAGAACTCGCCTTTTTTTCATACCACTTTTCTTAAACTGGATGTTTTTCTACCTGTTTTATCGTAATTATATACTGGAGAAAATTTCGCAACAAACAAAGTGATGTGAAAAAGGGGCGGTCAGTAATAGTGCTCCGGAATAATTTAAAATGTTATCATGTCTGTTACTTACTCCTCCGTAATAATATTTAAAAAAAAAATGTGTTTTATTTGATGCAGATTAGATACTACCAAAAACAATATCTAAAACAATCTTCTCCATCAAGATTCAACACGTCAGAAAAAAAAATACACCATGCCAATTTACAGAGAGAAGTGCCATTATTTTGCAAAACCAAGTACCTTTTCTTTGGCTGATTTGCAAGATATGTACTTAATGTTAACATTTCATCTCTAACAATAGAGTTTTTATTTAAAACATTTTCAACTGTTCGTATGGAATGTGTTAATACCTTTTTTTTTTTTTTTTTTTTTAACTTCGTTAACAGATTTTTATTTCTTCTGTCGAACAATTCTTACAATCATTCTTTTCTGTTGGTAAGTTAGAAATTCTGTTCTTCCAGTAAAATTTTTATACCATGAACTAAAGTTCCTTTAGAAAACTATAAACTAAAGCTTTAGATCTTTTAATTTTTTTTCCAAAGGTCACTACCCACTTAATAAGCAGTCTATAAAAGCAAGAATTTTCACTTTTTCGAAGTCAGAAAGATGAGTTTTTTGGCATTGCAGAACAGTTGTGAAGATGTTTTACAAAGTGAATTTTGTTTAAAAACCCGCTTATTTTAAATGATTGTTTTGCTATTAGAAGTATGAAACTTTTACACTATAATTTTAACTAAAAAACAGTTGTTTTTATTTCTTTTCTGGGTTAATATTGGTTTGTATATCATAAACTAAATTTAGACATATTTATATTTAAAAAGTTAAAAATTTTTTGAGAAATAATATAATTTTGTCAAAATTTTGTTTAGCAAACTTGCGTACGTTTTCTCTTACCAAAAATCAGATTTGGTAAGTTTTTGTTATACTTATACTTTTTTCGTGCGCTGTATTTGAAGTAGAGTTCACATTTTAAACTTAAATATTAGCTACACTTCTAAATATAGCAGATATTCTAATATTTTTATTTTTTTTATTTACATTTACTTCTTAATACTACATAATCTTTGCTATTTCTAATCATATTGCTCTTTTAAAGAAAGAAAATGAGTTTCCAAGATGCTGCAAGTAATACATCTCACCCATTTCTTATTTGAATTTCAATGCAATATTTTGAAAATATGTAAATGACATTCTGATGGTTTTTCATTTGACTTTGAAATAGCATCTTAATATGTTCGAATGAAGAATTGAATGTCCTATTTTTAAGAAGTATTCAAATTCATCTCATTTTTCATCTTTTACAAACCAAAATAATAAATTAATGTGATGATATTTGAAAAGCTTTATTACATGTCAATTTTCGAATTACAAAATCAGTAATTATTTTGTAATCAGTCTCAATAAATCTTTTGTTAAATTGTTTAGCTATTTTATTATATCTATCTATCTATCTATCTATCTGTGTATATATATATATATTCATATATTATTTTTGTTTAGCATTAGATGAAACATTCTAACAATTTGCCAAGTTTATAATCATTTAGCGAATTTTAAAAGTATATAGAAACTGACATGATATGATATATATTTTCATCTTGTTTCAATTTATAAAATTATGAAATTAAGTAATTACTAGACTATGATAAATGAGTAAAAGAGTTTTAATGTAATAGCCACTTAAAACTTCAAATATAATCATTTAGTTTCGTAATTTTGGGGTAAGTGGAAAAATTTTTGTGAGTGAAGAATCTTCTTTGCAGAAATTCAGAGAGCAAAAATTCAGCAAGCATATGTTCTACATCTAATGAGTCATTGTCTTTAACTTTCTTTGGTTGTTTACAAAATCTGTTCCATACTGCATAGAATGTTTCAGTTATGTTACAAAAATATTTACAATATTTAATTAACGGAACATATTTTCGGCGTGAAATGTGTTACGATATGACCTCTCATATCTCTCTAAAACGTTCGACCTTATCGACGTTCTATCTGTTAATAGACTAAAATCTTTCATTTGCGTATCTCATCTGACACATCCTCTGGCCTAAACCAGAAGATGTATCAACAGCAATATCCAAGAAAGCGTTGTCCGCACCTTACTTTCTTATTGAAAATCGAATGCTGTGGGAGACGGGATACTTCCAAATAAAGAAGTAGAATGCAGCATATTAACCCAGTGTACACATACATGAAACAGAAATCCGAGTAGGAAATAGAAAAGTGTGTAATAAATTATGCGTACTAAAAAGATGTATTCTTCGACCACAATCTTGAGACCATGGAAGCCTCTGCGCAAGCGTTGACTAAACGAGTTCAGTGTTAAAATATTGGGGACAGTCATCTAATTCAGGGAAAAATAAGCGATAGGAAAACGCCGAATTACTGTATGCTTTCCAAATCCCAAGCTGTCGGTCAATTTGACACCTTTCCAAGCTCTTGGACTGTTCCTTTCTGCTAGTTTTAGAAAACACTATAAAGGTTATTAGCCGATGACGATCACCCACTTCGAGGAAAGTTTGTTAACGGGATGCTTGATGTCACGCAGAATTATTCATAGTTTTTCGTCACTGTTTTATTCACAGATGAAGCCCTCTTTATGAGAGAAGATATGGTTCCCCCTTCCACGCACAATGCGCATATATAGTCGTGCGAAAATTCACAATGCACTTTGTTTTTGGGTTTTTGGAGATCATCTTTTGGAACCATACTTCTTGCCCTTTTTGAATGTGGTGCGTAATCTCCACCATATAACATATTTCAGGAGGTGGATTGGATATGTGGAATATATTGCTTGATCTCCATGCTCTCCGTATTTCAATCACTCGGATGTCTTCTTCTGGAGCAACTTGAATTCACTTGTTTATCATACGCTTTGAATGTAATGGAGGATCTCACAGCACGGATCATTCCCACTTCTGCAGACATCGCCTTTACATCGGTTATGTTTGAATGTTTCTGGCAATTCTTTGAACAATTCCTTTTAAAGTTTCTCGTCATCCCCTTTTTAACATTAAAGTGCGAGGCAATATCTATAATGTAATCGTGCTTTACGTCAAATAAATGTTTTTTGAACTTGGGGTAATAAATTAAGGAACTGGTGTACAATAAATATTTAAAATTAAAAACTTCTTGGCATACCATACAATTAGTGCAAGCCCTACCGCAAATGTCGAATTCATAACCGGTAGTGCTACAAAAATCCTCTTATTCATAGTCGTAGCTAGAAAACAATTCGGAGGGAGTTCGAATTTTAGTACATAATGATGAGTGTTGAAAGTGAAGTTTGATTAAAAAATTTTCAACAAATCAGCAAAATTTCAGGGATTGTTTGCACTTCCGAAACCCCTCCTTGCCTAAGACCTCGATTTTATTGCTGTATTTAGTAAATTATAGCAGATATTTCCTATGAAAGTGTCGGTTGAGAAATAAGTATTTAATAAGAATTTATCGTATTTATTGTGCATATTATAGGAGAAATTCAGGTTTCGAAAAGTGAATTTTATGTCCTACCAATATTCAAGTAATAATTTTAAAAGCTTTTAAAAGAGTAGTAATGGCTTTTAATCGCAAAATTAAAATATTAAACATAGTTTAGATTAAAAATTGCAAAATAAACCTATTATTTTAGCCATGAGTTTACAGCGGGCATAATAAAGACGTCTTATTCATTCGCAATTAATGTTAAATTGATCAAATTAATCTAGGATATAAAAGAATCTAAAGAAAGAAAAAAATATATTGCAAAAAAGCATTTAAATTCAAATTAGTATTAATAACTACTACAAAGCAGTATAGAGAAATAATGTAAATTTGAATAAGTGAATCTATTTCATTTATATCTTTTGCTTCAATTACGATTTTCTGAACGACTTCTAATAAAAGGCAACCTCTCTAAAGAGCCATTTTTTTACAGTCGTGGGTGGCTTTCATAGGAAGGTTTCACTGTATTTATTTTATTTATTTTTTTTTCACTGGTTTTGTGGCTATGAATTAGCAAAGTTAGCGTTTTGTCTTTAAATTTCCACCTGCTACGAGAAAATTGGGGGGGGGGGGGAGGCAGTTTATCTAAAAAAAAAAGATTATCACTGTTTTTCTCACCCCCCCCCATTCATTAATACCTCAATTATGTATTACATACATGCACGCGAGCATGTATTATTCTAAACTTTATTAATATATATTTTTTTAATTTCTCTTTACAATAATTACAATTAAATTATTGCAACAATTTCAATATAATAATGTATCCACGGTATGCATACTAATAGTACGTTTGTAAATTCTTCATTGGTCTGGAATAACATCTCGAAAAATTTTAGCCACTCCCAAATTTACGTATTAGATTCTTCACTGACACATAGATATTAAAAATATGAGCCAATATACTATAACGAATAGATTCGATGCTTCCGAGCAATTACCCTATTTTTGCTTTCCGAAAAGCAAATATTTTCGAATTCTTCATTAACTTTTTTTTTTTTTTAATACTCTTTTCTATAAACTTTTATTACACATCTAAATCGAGAAGTAACATAAATAGAAGTGTAATTTATCAATACATTAATTTTATCAAGAGTAATTTAATATATATATTTTTTCTGTCAAATTAAAATATTTTCTTTCTCCGTTCGAACTATTATATAAGATCTAGACAATGTTTACGCTTCCCGCTGTCGATTTCTCACTTCGAAATATCTTTTTGTCACATTCTTTTGACAAATTGTCGAAAACTCTTTCTCTGCTTCGTGACGGTTTATTAAATTAAAACTTACTGAGCTTTGCATTATCTTAATTTGATTTAATACATCTTCCTTTTTTATCACTGTCCGTCTTTATATATTCATAGAAAGTACTTTCATGAGATATCAAAACGTCTTCCCTTTAGATAAAAACACTTTTTATAAGAGGAATGCCGGAATCCTTTTTCATTTACACATTGATTTCCCGGGTTAGAAACAATTTTCCAGTTCATTGCGTTTTTTTTTTCTTGCATCCATATATTTTTCTAGCGCTATCGCTTTCAGTCTTTCACAAATGAGAACACATCGCTTTCCTATATTTTTATTTTATAAATCAAAGTAATAAAAACACAAAATGAAATAAAAATTTTAAATTTTAATGAAAATTTTAACAAAACCATTTCTGTCTCTTCAACATGTCCCATTTGTAAAAGCATCTTTGAAAATAATCAAAAATACTCAAGATCGATCAGCCCAACTTCCATTATTTGAAAAGTTAAAGAGACTTTGCTAAATAAGAGATAATACTGAATGATCTAGAAAATAAAAGAACAAGAATATACAATATCTGATAAAACTTATTTATGTTCATTTAATAAGTAATGTTTAAAAATGTTCTTAAATAAATAAAGTCTTAAGATATAGTAAAAATAACTGCATAGTTTTTCTTGGGGTGTTTAGTGCTTTACTATTGCAGGATGGTCTCATACTTTATTTCTCCCTTCCTTTCAGAATAGTGTTACGCAACATGCATATAAATATATGGCAATTTACATTCGCAGTTATTATAAAAATATAGTTTTTGAAATGTTATATGTGATGAATGTTTATTTCCTAAATATAGCAAAATATGTAGTATTTCTTTCAAAATGTATGTGTATACTAAAGATTACTGGAAAGATCATAGTACTCTATATTAATGTATATTGTCCATAGCTTTTCAGCATAATATAGATTTCGTATCCATTTAATTCCCGATATATGCCTAATAAGTAAAAAATAACAGTATAACAACAAATAACATTAAAAATATATATCACAAAAAACTAAACATTTTCATTCTCATTATTTTCTGCATGCATTCTTACCTATCAAGTTGCACAACATAATGTAATTTCTAAACATTGCTCTTGTCCATTAAATCCTTCTAAATAGGGATTTATTTATTAATACTTTCCTTTGAGTATCTTGTCGGCAAAGTTAGACACTTTTTTTTTTTCTTTTTTTGTTAAATGTTGTTTCTCTTTATGTGAGTAGATGTATAGATTTGTGATGAAAAATAAATCTAAAAATCAAGCCAATCGAATTATATACATACATTAAATGCTTGAGTTATCGGAGGAAATCAAGTCCTGATAGACTGTTATTGTTATTCTTAATCATACCACTCAGACACTCCGAGATCGGTAGTAAAACGATCCGAATTTAAGTAGAGGGACGAGCGCCTTCCGTTTTTGAAAGGTACCACAAAAGTAGAAGCACAACTTCAGCACATAGTCGATACAGGCAGCACCAACTATGAAGAGTTCGAGTTTTGATCCAGATCAGGGCCGAATAATCTCTGATCCAGTACCCCCAGAGGTATAACTGAATAAAGTGAAACTTGTTAGACTGCATTGATTCTGTCATTTATCACAAGATAAGGCAAGAAATTTATCGCAAAGTTAAAGAAATAATTTCTTTTTACATATTCATATGAATTATATTTTGTACTTGAAAATTTGTCATAAAGGCTTTTTGAACATTTTGCTTTTCTCAAAGAAATGTTAATATATATATATATTTCATAACAAGAAAAATAATAATAATAATCTCAACATAGAATTGCGAACTCGGATGACAAAGGTAAACAACGCATCACAGAACCTTTTTAATATGATTAAAGAATTTTTACAATGTTAATTCAAACCTCAAATAATTTTCAGCGTTTATAATACATTTGAAATGATTATATTTATTATTTATTAGAATTATAAATCAGAATTTGCATCGTCTGCTACTTTTATCGCCTGCTACTATAATCGTCTGCATTTTTCTCTTTTGATTAGAATCTAAAAATAAAAGATTTATTTTTAAAAAATGGCTCCTAAAGTTGAAAGGAAAAAACATCTAAGTGAAAGTAAAAATGAAATTATATTTGAGAAACTTCATCATAATACTGCTCAAACGCAGGTAAATATCACGAAAGTGAAGTTTCTAATCCCAAAAGAAAATCCGTCCGTTCAAAAATCCATTGCATCGACACTAGAGATGTCTTCTGGAACTGTAAATAAAATCATTCATAAAGATTTGAAGTTAAAAAAGATGTTTACACCAAAAATTTATCTGTTTTTGCCAAAGTATATTGCCGAAAGAAAAAAAAAATTGTATACAATTATATGAAAATTCCTAGATGCTAAAAAATGGAAATTTGTAGTAACATTCTATGAAGCATGAGTATATTTAAGTGACTGTAATTTAAAAAAAAAATCTATTGCTCAGCTAACGAGAATGATCGTACGAAATGGCTTTGTCAGTGTTTAGAAAAATTTCGGAAGGGATTCATGATAGTTGCAGGATTTTGTTACAAAAAGGGAAAAAAAACTCAATTAAAGCTAAAAATAATCCACTCTAACATCATCAAAATATTTCAGAACCCTTTCTTGAAGATTAAATTCCAGCCTTATATGGAAATGGACACTGATAAAGATATGGACAAAGCCTCTAGACACACGTGTAAATTGATTATCGCTTATTTAGCAGAGAAAGAATCAGTATCAGGAATAAAAAATTTCCCATTTAATGAAATACTTGTAAAATCCTGACGCTTCTCCAATGAACATTTGCGCTTTTGGTTTATTAAAACTTGCCTTATGAAAACGGCATCCAAGAATATTGAACGGACGGCACAATAGAATGGCACAATAGAAAACGGCACAATAGAATGGGATAAAAGTGGCATGAGTGTAGGGAAGAGTGGGACACATTGGGACATGGCCCACATTGGGACACCTTAAATTTCAGCTTTGATTTTGTAAAAAAGGAATTAGTTTTCATGGGATATCATAGTGGGCAGCACAGTTCACACTTCAGTGTAATTTGGAATTTCTCACATTAGCCGGTAAAGAATAATTGAATTTTCTTTGTTTTGAAAGGTTCAAAGTTACATTAATGGGTGATTTCATAAACAAATTTATTGTACAAAATATAAAATAATTTAAATGTGAGTATGTGGGAATTAAAATATGCACTTTTATAATAAACTTAATGTTAAAAAATGCATTGCACTGCCAAGTCTAACTTTTTGAGAGTTACATTATGATAATGATCCAAGTGGGGCAGGTTGGGATACATAATGGTGTGTCAGGTTGGGACATATTCTCAACCAGCTCCACCACTATGCGATGCAAAGAAAACAATATTTGCATGTAGGGGAATGCCTCCAGTTATGCGCATTCTCCAATTATGGGCACCCCACCATAATTTTTAACAGAAAGCAAATATGGTGGATTTGTGTACTGCCACACTTGAATTTTGACAGTACACAGTTTTTGCGCCAACACGGAAGTGAATAGATGCGTTTGCTTAATAAATGCAAGCATCTAAAAAAAAAAAAAAAAAAAATGAAAAAAAGCAGCACAAAAGTAATTTGTGAATGTTTAACTGAATTAATTAAGAAGTGTTATTGTAATGTATGTTCATGCAGTATATTTATTATATTTTGTGATGCAATATCGAATGTTGCCAAAATATGGACAGGAAATTGTTTTTTCTGTCATTATAAAAATGGTTGCCATTCCCGATTGCGGGCACCCTTGTTTTTTGTCTTTAAAGCGTGTGTTTGACTTACAAATTGTAAAATATGGTCGTTTATGTCAACATAACATATTTTATTAGTGATTTTATGAATATTTAGGCATTTTAGCCATGTAAACACCGGAAAAGTAAACCCATTCCAGAGAAATGGACTCTAATGCTCAAGTTGAAGTTGTTAAGGATTGCTTACTGTAAAAGAAATCCACAAAATCGACTGCCCGAGAATATGGACGTCCTCGCAGCATTCCACGTCCTTCTAAAAGAAGCCAGTTAAATATAGGCAAATCCTCTTTCCAAACTGTCGGACAAAGCGCGCTAAAAAAGGAGTCTCCACCATCTGATGATGATGATGATGATGATGATTTCCATTTTTGTATCACCTGTTTGGAGCACCTGCCATCACGCCTAATACGAGCCAACTCAATCAAATGCAATGAGTGCGATCGTCTGGTTTATTTCAAGCGTGTCAATATGCATGCAAGTTATTTTACTTGCAAGCATTGCGCTTCTGATTTGGAGGACAATGAAGATGACGAATTAAATTTCAAAAATACCATTTTCTGTTGTTATTTTGTCAAGTAGATCCTTACAAAATAAATAAATGTTGTTATTTTCTGTATCTATGGTGGTTTTCTTATTATTTTCCCGTTTTTAGCGAATTTTTCAGGTATGCTCACAACCGGGTACAAAATGCTTCTTGTCTAAAAATTACCACTTCACAAAATTGCTGATATTTTTTTTTCTGATTAACGGAATCAATACAGTTACTTCATAAAACGATAGCTGAGGATTCTGGCTTTCGATTGGTATTCACATTTTTGCATTATAACTGCTCTATCAAATGTTATACGCTAAAATCAAAACTGTGGAGACAATTGGAGACATCCCCCTACTATATAAATTTATTGAGACTTTAAATGTATTAAAATTGTAAAAAATGGCTACTATTATTAAAGAAATTGTTTTTTCTTTAGAACTTAAACGAGAGCAATTTTCAAATGTAAAATACAACATCGTTAATGTAATATGCTAGTATACTATACATTAAAATTTATAAGGCTCTAAGTCTATAAATAAAGATTTATTAAACAATTAGGCTTAATACTTTTTATGCATTAAAGCTGGGGCTGTCCCAAGCTGCCCCACCTTGTCGGGCAGTTTGGGACATTGCAGAGATTTTTATTTTATTTTATTTATTTATTTATTTATTTATTTATTTTTTACTGAAGTTAAGTTTGATGGAATACTGCACTGGAATAAATTTTAACTGAAACAGAAACGCTCAACTTTATGTCAAACTGAGTTTGGAGAAAGTTTAATAAAAAATAAATTTTCTAAAAATCATTATCTAAAAAGTGTCCCAAGGTGCTCCACCTTCCTCTGATAAGAAAATTTTACTTTCAGGGAAAAGGACCATGGCTATCAGACAGAATCAAATCGAGTCCAAAATTTGTCATTTATGCACAAAACTCAACTACTAAAATCGTTTCCATTATGTATGAAAGACCTTCTGTATTAATTCTAATTTGTTTTTGATATGCAGTATTTTATGCAATTTTCGAAGACTCACATTTGATACTTTTTAGCTTGGTTTCTGTAAGTGCTAGAAAAAGTTCGATGATACCATCGAAAAAAGCAAAAATATTTTAATTGAAAATAGGTTTGTTTCGAATCACATGAACAATCTTGTTGTTTTATAAAAATAATTTTAAATAACTAACTCATTCACTTATTTCTAGTATTTTAACGAATTTCGATTTAACATTCTTGGTGTCGTTGACGTCGGTGAGAATTGTTTAATGTTATTTATCGGTTTGAAAATGCTGCAGAGCATGAGTTTGTTAAGGTAAGATATTTTAAATGACTTGAACCAAATAATTGTAGAAAGCGACTAGTAGTAAACAACTACATATAAACAAAATTCTATTTATCACACACATCTATTTCATCATGTGACTCTGGTCAATTCAAATATATTATAAACGGATTTATTTTATTTTTATTATATTTTTCTTTTAGTGTAATTCTATGTAATAGCTATATTCTCTGCCACCAGTTCTGTGGTGTTTTCTCATTAAATACACGTATGGACAAAAAATTTGGATGGCCTGTTCTTTATCAAAAAATTAATCGAATTTTATAGAACTGTAACATAAGCAATAATTTTTAAACTAATATTAATTCATTTTTTCAAATGTTAAATTAAAACTTGGCTTTCTTACCTGTATTCACTTTTTTTCTTCTTAAAAAAATTTTTGAAAATATACAAATGAACATGAAAATTGTATGAGATATTCTTTATAAAATTTTCATTGGTATTTTTAATATTGTTACAAAATTGTAAATAATTGTGTTTATATTTGTATAAATTCTCTCAAAGAGGCTTAGTAAGATGATAAAGTGCTAATTTTGTCCATTTCTAGTCGTTTTAGCGTTGAAATAGCCTTATTTTCCCTTAAAAACGCATTAAAAAGCCCTAATAAGGCAGGTAATGGATTTGGCGCCAAATTTGGCGACTTTTCCCCACCTTGGCGATTTTTTTGGTGACCAAATCCTTATAAGGGATATACCAAATATGGAAGCTCTAATCTCACTGGCTGATGAGATACGGAAATTTCTGGAAACTTCCACACTTTTCTACAGGGGTACATAAGGAGCGTCAGTTCAGTTCAGTTTTCAGCCAGCTTCGCTAATGCTTGCATTGTTTTGAGCCTCTTTGAAAGAGACTTGCTTTAAGTATTATTGCTATACAGTTTGTACTGTGGATTTGCTATTGACAGCTGTTGTTTAAGCTGTGTTTACTGGTTGAATTGAAGCTGATACTTGGTTTATAGACCTGGATTTTTCTGGAATTTTCTGTGAATAAATTACTGAATTTTTTGCAAGTTTTGCCTTTCATTCTCAGACAACTCACGAACCCCCAAGTACGCAACATTTCTGGTGTCAGGAGTGGGGTTGTCTGTGAATGGTGATACCAAGAGCTATGGAGCAAGAAATGAAAAACTTCTAGAAGGTCGCACTGCTCAGATGAATGAGTTAAGATCTGGATTGATAGAGAAAATGGAAACAGGACAGGAAAAGATGGAAACATCGCAAAGAGAATTGAAAGACGGTTTGACTGAAGAAATGAAGGAAATGAAAGACAGTTTGGGTGAAGAAATTAAATCTAATCAGGAAGAGATGAAGAAAGAACTATCATCAGTGAGAAACGACTTAGTAAACGTGAAAGAAGTGATAGAGTGTAGTTATCAGATGCGGAAAAGAGAATAGATGGAATAGAAGAAAAAGTTATAAAGATTGAAAAAGTTTTGACGAGAAAGTTTTGAAAATAGAAGAGAATTTTGAAAAGAAAGTTATGAAGATAAAAGAGAATTTTGAGGAGAAATTTAAAGAAAACTTTGATCAAGAACTGAAAGGAAGGTTTTCAAAGATAGAAAGCAAGTTTAAGAGAATGGAGGAAGATCTTGAAAGAAAAATGAAAGAAGAGTGGAACAGAGAAGTAATAGGGAATGAACTGCAGAGCAAGATTCGGAATCTCGAAGAAAAGATAGAATCCAAATTCCAGAATCAGGAATTTATTAAGCTATCTACCTACGACGGCAGTTCCTCCTGGCGTATATATAAGACGCAGTTTTCCATCGTAGCTGAAGCTGACGGCTGGGACTCTGTTGCAAAGACGGCTCATCTGGTAGGGTCGTTGCGGGGCGACGCTGCAGATATTCTGGAGACTCTTTCGAAGGAACAGCGATATGACTTCGAAGCTTTAACCAGAGCACTGGAGCTACGTTTTGGAGCGAAATGGTCCAAAGAATATAGTGGACTCCAGCTAAGGTCCCGTCGTCAGAAACCAGGGGAAAGCTTACAAGAACTGGCATCAAACATCCAGAGGCTTTCACATTTGGATTTCTCAGACCGTCATCCTGAAACACGCAATGATCTGGCCCTAGAATATTTCATTGATGCTGTCGGAGATCCAGATATTCAAAAAGCCCTCAGACTCTCCGGCGTGAAGGATGTGGAGTCAGCCTTGGTGTATGCCCTAAAGATCGAGACAGCCCAACAATCCTCCCATAAACATCGCCAGAACAGCACAGTAGACAAAGTGAACGGTTCTCAAGATGATCTTAAAGTGATTCAGAAAATGATTGCAGATGTTAATAGAAGACTACGCATTCTTGAAGGTAAGAAAGAAGGGAAGACTCCAACAACTAAATAATGGGGCTGTGGAAAAGACGGGCATATCAAACGAAGCTGCCCAGTAAGAACACGCACAGAAGCAACCAAGAATGTCTCTGAAGTATGCCACCCAGAAGGAGCTCTTCAGGAAAATCCAGATGCCCTCTTGCGGAAGCCTCCATCTGAAGATCATAAATACAGCTCTAAAGCCGAGGGTAGACCCCAAAGAATAAAGCCAGTTGCTTGCCAAGTTACTGTCTCAACACCATCAGAACAGGATCCCGATCCTTGGAGTGACGAAGAACTTAGACAAGCCCAGTTGGAAGATCCTGACATAAAGCCAATATTACAGCTGAAGGAGACGACCAGCAACAGACCTATCTGGCATGACATTTATAGATTTAGTCCCATTACGAAAAGTTATTGGGCACTTTGGGACTCTCTTCATATCAGAAACGGCGTATTATACAGAAAGTGGGAATCTGATGATGGGAAAAGCTTCAGATGGCAGATTGTATTACCAAGATAAAAAATTCCAGCTGTTTTAGAACAACTGCATAGTAGCTCTACCGGAGGCCATTTTGGGGTGATGAAGACTCTGCAGAAAGTTCGGGAACGCTTCTACTGGTGCAAGGCAAAGAAGGATGTGGAGAAATGGTGTAAATCCTGTGATGCATGTACGGCACATAAAGGCCCGCAGAAACGAAGTCGAACGTGTGAGCACCATTTGAACAGATTGCACTCGACATCTTGGGTCTTTTGCCACGGACCTCCAGTGGAAATAAATACATACTCGTCGTGAAGGACTATTTCACCAAGAGGCCTGAGGTATATCCCATTCCCAATCAAGAGGCATGCACAGTTGCAGAGGTCCTAGTGCAGCAATGGGTGTCAAGGTACGGCACGCCCCTACAACTTCATACCGACCAAGGTAGGAACTTTACCTCTGCTGTTTTCAAAGGACTGTGTCAACTACTCAGCATAGACAAAACCCGCACTACACCCTTACATCCCCAGTCGGACGGAATGGTCGAGAGGTTCAACCGTACCATCCTGAATAACCTCTCTCTTCTAGTATCAAGGAACCAGCAAGATTGGGACTTGAATTTGCCATTGTTCCTGCTGGCTTATCGAAGTGCTGTCCATGAAACCACCGGCTATACTTCAGCCCAGATGCTGTTTGGACGTGAACTTCGTCTCTCTTGTGATCTCCTGTTTGGTTGTCCACCCGATGCGCCTTCATCGCCCGAGGAGTACATTCAAGATCTCCAGGCACGATTTGAGGACGTACACAACTTTGCTCGGGAGCGGATTCACATGGCAACAGAGAAAATGAAGACGAGGTACGATCTAAAGGCTACACAACATGAGTTCAAGGAAGGAGACAAGGTCTGGTTGTGGAATCCTGTTCGACGCCTCTCCCAAGTTACAGTGCAACTGGGACGGACGGTACACAGTCTTAAAAAGGCTGAATGATGTAGTGGTGCAGATCACTAAAATACCGTCATCAAAACCGAAGGTGGTGCACTATAACAGGCTAGCCAAGTACCGCAATTATCGGTAATATTAAAACTTAAAATGTAAATACCGGTAAAATTTGCGCATGCGTAATGTAAATATTTGTATATAAATACTTGTACGTGTTTGTGAATTTTGTAAATATTTCTCACTTGATTTTTGTTTCTATTTTGTCGTTTTATGCAACTTAGTTTTTGTATTTTAGAGTGTGTAAATTTGGTTAGTTTCGCCTCTTGACCAAGGGTGGCACTGCCCGGGATGTGCAGTCCTTGGGAGGGGGGCAGTGTTAAGAAATTGTAAATAATTGTGTTTATTTTTGAATAAATTCTCTCAAAGAGGCTTAGTAAGATAATAAAGTGCTAATGTTGTGCATTTCTAGTCGTTTTAGCGTTGAAATAGCCTTATTTTCCCTTAAAAACGCATTAAAAAGCCCCAATAAGACAGGTAATGGATTTGGCGCCAAATGTGGCGACTTTTTCCCACCTTGGCGATTTTGTTGGCGACCTTGGCGAGAAAATCCTTATAAGGGATATACCAAATATGGAAGCTCTAATCTCATTGGCTGATGAGATACGGAAATTTCTGGAACCTTCCACACTTTTCTACAGGGTACAAAAGAGCGTTTTCCGGCCAAGGCAGTAAGTCAGTTCAGTTCAGTTTTCAGCCAGCTTCGCTAATGCTTGCATTGTTTTGAGCCTCTTTGAAAGAGACTTGCTTTAAGTGTTATTGCTATACAGTTTGTACTGTGGATTTGCTATTGACAGCTGTTGTTTAAGCTGTGTTTACTTGTTGAATTGAAACTGATACTTGGTTTATAGAACTGTATATTTCTGGAACTTTCTCTGAATAAATTATTGAATTTTTTGTAAGTTTTGCCTTTCATTCTCGGACAACTCACGAACCCCCAAGTACGCAACAATATTATGGTTCCGTTCATAATTCACAAATTAATAATCATATATTATTTTATTTCAGTGTCTGTTTATGGAATAAAAGAAAATTGAATACAAAATGAAAAATCCGATTTTTATTAACATTTAGAGGCATGTTTTTCTTCAAATATCTGTATAGCATCCTTAACACCGTTTTGCACTAATTTTCTTTCTAAGCTGTTTAAATTTTTCATTTTTTCTATATCATTTGAAAAAAAAAATAATTAATACCAGTTTTAAAATTATTACTTATGTTAAAGTTCTATAAAATTACATTAATGGTCTCGTGAAAAACATGACATCAAAATTTTATGTCCATACGTTCTCAGGGAGGTGATAAAAGGTATCAAGAAGATAAAAACTCACCATAGAACATGGTGTTGGAAACCACATTGAAAGGAAGAAAATCGCGAAAAAAAAGGAGGTTAATTTGGAGGCGAGGATTCATTGCATAGCCTCCACGTTCAACGGATATCAATCCGTGTGTCTTTTTCTTATGGGGTCACCTTAAATCATTCGCTTATGGGACGCCTGCGGACACATCGTAGGATCTCAAAAAGCGAATTTCCGTCGTTGCTACTGACATCAAAAGCCTATCTGGCACCTTCGAGTGCGTCCGATCATTTTGTATGGTTGTAGACTGTGCAATGACCACAGCGTGCACCCTTTCCAACAACTTTTGTTTAAATTAATCAAATACTTTTTTTTTTTTTTTGTAGTTAGTATTCTAATTTTACCGTTCTAGAATTACACCAAAACCTGCATGCGTTTTTCACTATATTAACCCTCTCAACGTTGTTTGTGACCTTATACTGTTTAGTAAGTTTTCCTCCTCTTGATGTCTTCTATTACTCATTTCGAATTACGATCAAATTGTGGAACACCCTGTATATCGATTGGCAGATGACACTGGTATCACATTCTATTGCTTTCCATATTGATATATCGCAACATCGGTAAGTTATAATGTATAGGTAATGTAATGTATAGGTATGTATTAAGAGAAGGAAAGTTGAATAAATTTTTGTGTACATATTAAAATTAGTTGGCGCTGTTGCATAGAAAGATAAAGTAGAAAATTTTTTTATGTTTACAACATGCTTGTTTAACATTGAATTTTCCTTTATATTTGCTAAATATACAGCAAAAGACACATTTAAAAGGTATTACAGAATTTCAAAAAAATAAATAAATAAATAAATAAATAAGAAGAAGAAGAAGAAGAATGCATGATGCTACAGAATTTTTCAAGTAACATGAAATACTACTTTAATTAAAATAAAATTAAATTATGTAAGTTATATTTGAAAAATATTATTTTAAAATGTTAAAGATACTAAATGAAGTTACGAAAATTCAAAATTATAAAATCATATATTGTATTAAAAAACATAATAATAATAATAAGTAAACGGAAAGTAAATGTTACAAAATTCCATTATATATAGAGTATTTCGAATATAAAAATGCGCTGAGAGAGGGATTATTTATATATGAAATAAAAGGTAATATATGCTTCAATGTTTCCAATAAAATATTTTTTGTTGAATACATTTTGAATTTCTCACATATATGCAAAAAAATGCTCAATAAAACTTTTCGTATGGCAAAAACTTGCTTACATTTTCATGCATTACGTCAGCGCAAAGCAAATCGTAATTACAATTTCTTCTTCAATCCCTGTGGGATTCTGCATCTTCATTGAATAATTTATGGAAATTTATCAAAATTTTATTTTGAGTAAGGTCCTGCAGGTGACTGATAAAATGACATCAGCGATAAGAAAAACATCATTTCCATAGAAATTTCTTTTCCGAGTCCCATTGCAATATTTTATCCATCCATCATCTTTTGATGTATGAGTTAAGAATATAAGTGTAGAATCGATTCCTATATTTTACTTTTAATTCTCTATTTGAAAAACTTTGTATCAAATTTTCAAAAAATCACTTTTTTATCACTGAATAAGGTTGTATTTCAAACATTGTTTTTATTCTGTTTGTAACGGTCTTTCGTAAGCAATTTTCTCTTTTATGTCATATTTACTTTAGATTCAGTGATCATATAAAATATTCACATACATCATGACTTGGTTTTCCTAAAATAACTTGAAAACACGCTTTAGCTTTTATCTTAAGTTTATTGAGTTATATGAAAGAAGTTTACATATAATTTTTTTCTTACATATAAAATAGGATTAAACGTTCTTTAGAGCGTCGACGTTTGAAATAATTACTCCAAAGTTAATCCAATACCTAAACTATTTTAACGAAGAGTAAAAATTATAAACTTTAGTTAATTGGAGACTTTTAGTTTAAATCCATAATCAAATAATTATCTATTTAAACATGTAAGAACTTATTAAAAGAATATAATTTAATGAGGAAAGAAAATTGTGTGATTTTTATCTACACACACATGCATACATATTAAAAAATATGAATAATTACATAGGGGTGTTTTATTCAATTTTCTTAACAGTTTTTCCTTGTGCACCTCAAGTTTTTAAAGATTATTTTACATTTATTAAAACACTCTATGCCATGAACGAGTTAAAAGCTACAATATTTTAAGAATTAAAATGAAAAACATGTTTTTTAATAATATTTTTTCTGTTAACTTAATAGAAGCACTAGAAATGAATTGGCATTTAATACATATTCTTTAAAAATAAACTCAATATTTTAAGCTAGAATTTAAATTTTATTTCAGAACTAATCTTGCAATGTAAATTGAAATGTTATTTTCCCTCATACTCGTAAAATAGTGTTTTTAGACGTAGATTTCAATAACAATTTAAAATTAAGAAAGAAGAACATTACTAATCAGAAGGACAAGACTATTTTTAATAAATGGATTTGCTACTAGTATACGTAATTAATTATGAATATGAATTTTACACATGGATGCACTGTAAACGTAAACGTTTTAAATTAAGTATTAAAAAGTTTATTACACGGATGGTCATATTTTAAGCGAAAAAAGTAGTCTTACTTTTTAAGACACCTTTTTGCATCTGAAATTAAAACATTATAAATGCATTAAAACATGTTTTTAATGTTTAAAAACACCGCTATTTTTAAGACTTTTAATAGAAAAATAATTATTTAAAGGGGGCCTGTTGTTCTATTTTTCTATTAAAAATAGATTTGAGAATTTTCTAGAGAATACATAAAACAGGAATAATTTTTAAAAGAAAAAAATTCGTTTACTCGGCGCGGGAATGGAACTCATACCAGCTGTGGAGTACGAAATAGGGTATCGAAGAGCTACCGCCAAGTCACACTGTGATGCTTCTTTTTATGATGATATGTACTCCAGTATTAACGAAACAAAGCCAGTTTTATGTTTTCATTCGTATTTTTTGCTATAAAATTATTGACAATATTGTATCTAAAACTTATTAAACATTATTATCTTAAATTTTGTACCTAGAGATTTAGAATTTTTTACAAATTTATAACAAATATATGAAAAACTACCGTTATCCAGCCTTCAATGTTTGGATAACGATATCTTTTCTTAAACCGATATTTAAAACAAAACAAATTACGAACATGAATACCAAAAAATTTTTTGTCTTACAGGAGCAGGTAATTATGCGGACGAAAACAGTTTTTAGATCGAAATTAATAATAATAAATAAATCAGTTATGTACAATTTATTTAAGAGTCACTTTATTCGATACCAGTAACTTGCTACGTTCATCTTAGCACTTTTTTTTAAATATAAGAAAACTTTAAATACAAAGATCTTTTTTTTTTTTTATTGATAACTTGCTTGTCTAAATATGTTGCTTTATGAATATATTAAGCATAATTCCATACAAATATCATACACATATCTAGAGTATTAGTCCTTGAAAATTTAATTTCATAAAGTAGCATAGTTTAAATAGCTTATGCTTAACTACTTATGTAAAATAGTATTATAAAACTGAATGTAGAAAGAATTTTAAATTATATAAGCATGTTGATTAAAGTAGATTACATATGAAAAATTTGCAAGTATTGAAAGTGTCTAAATTTTCAAAGTGTCTTAAACTTCAGACGCGTTTTCTTGTCTGAAATTTCACACCTTTACAAGTTTCAGACATTTTTTGTGTCTGAATTGGTATGTCAGACACATTTCTGTCTTAAATTAGGACATCAATTAAGTCTCAGTTGTATATTAAGACATTTACGTATCTTAAATGCATTTTCAGTTGTTTTTATGTCTTATTTTAAGACCCCTTTATTTTCAGTGTATTTCATTGTAGAAGTGAATTATGTATTTGAAAATGACTTTGAAATAACGGACTTTTTCCAAAGTTATGTTTTAGGGAAAAAATACATGTACAGTCGGCTGCAAAATTATTCGAGCACTAGCAATAATCCTTGCCAAAAAAAAGTACACTTAATACAGCTTTGTTAAATAAATCCTTGTCGAGTCATGTTCTTAATCAGTCTAAGAACATGATTCGACAAGGATTTACTTAGCAAAACAGTCTTAAGTGTACTTTTTAAATATAGGAATTATTGGCTAGTGCTCGAATAATTTTGCAGCCGACTGTATTTAGTCAGCGTTATCTCTTTTTATTGTGTAATAAAAATCGAAGTTATAAAAATTTATAAATTATAAGAAATTTAATTTGGAATAACTTAGAATCTTCAATTTTGTAATGAATATTTAGAAGATTTTGTTTCCGAAAAAACAAAGTAGTTTCATATGATGCAATTATTAAAGTTTCTTCACTCTTGTAATGAAAGATATGACTAAATGCAATACAATTAAGCAAAAGAATACACATTTTAAAAATATAGAGTTACAGCACTTTTACAATGGACGACACATTTGTTAATCTACATTAAAAAAAAAAAAAAAAAAAAAAAAAAAGATATTCGTAAATGAACTTCAAATTTTTATGCAAAACACTCAAGATTTTATGCAAATTTAGGGAACGAATCTTTATTAAAGCATGTATTTAAGAATATTCAAACGCAATGAATAAAAAATAAATATATTTAATTTTATTTGGAAAAAAAATCAAAAATCAAAAGAATAAAAGTAATAAAATACAAACAGAGTTTATTTCGACATATTTTCCTTCACTTTCTTCAATAATAAATATAAATACATTTGTTTGTTAAAAGTGTGTAATAAAAGTGGTACAAAAAAGGTACTAATTTATTATAGCATAAATAGTTTTATATAAAATGTACAGCTAGTTTTTCCAATATTTATTAGCTTACCAGTTACATAAAAAATAAGAGCTAGTATAATTCTAATCATTATAAAATCTTTTTGTAAAAAAATAGAACCGACTCCAAAAAGGGACTACTATTCAAACAACTAAAAATGAAAGAAAATTGGCAGAAAATGGAACTGTAAATTGCGCCTAAAAGTATAAAATAATTTCCTTCGCCAAACAACCTATAACACTATAATTAATCATAACTTTTGAAGTCGGCGCAAAATTAAATAAAATTTAATTAGTTTTTAAAGGTTTGTCTTTAGATCGGTAGCAACAAATTCTGTTGTTTCGAATGATCCATTTTCATGTTTCCTTTATTATTTTATCACTGTATACAATTGGTTCATTAGTAGCATCTACATAGAACAGTGAACATTCTTCACAATGCGGTATTTATGTTTCTACGAAGTTAGTTTCCTTTGCAAATTTGGTATAACTTTGATAACTATCATCCTTGATGGCTTTTGGATTTGGGGATCAAAACGTAAAGCAAAAATATACACGCAAGATGTATATTTTCATAATATATATTGTACGATGTGTTGTTTCATATTCTTGATTTATCTCTTGATATACCTTATGAAAATATTCATGATATCCCAAAGAAATTAAATATGTTTGCCAGATAATTTTGCGATTTTTCTTTCACCAGGGACGTCAGATACCAGCATCTTCGCCAACTTTTGCTGCTTACGAAATCTTATTTGTTTTCTTGAATCAAATTAGTTCTCGGTTGCGTTTTGCAGGTAACAATGTGAGATATGTATTTTGAATAGGATTTTATTTTTGTATTGAACAAAGGTATCAATTTTTATTTAATTTTGCGCCGACTTCAAAAGTTATGATTAATTATAGTGTTATAGGTTGTTTGGCGAAGGAAATTATTTTATACTTTTAGGCGCAATTTACAGTTCCATTTTCTGCCAATTTTCTTTCATTTTTAGTTGTTTGAATAGTAGTCCCTTTTTGGAGTCGGTTCTATTTTTTTACAAAAAGATTTTATTTTTCTCTTTTCAGTGAAAACTTATTTATATAGCAGAGCATCAGAAGATGTTCGACGGAAGTTTCACAAATCATAAGTTCCAAGAAAAGTGACATTACTCAAAAAAATAGTTTATGTCACTGAAAAATACATGAAATGCACCCAATGTGAAAAAAAAAAAAGTTACATCTCCATCTAGAAAGTTATCCACTCGAGAGACAGTTGTGCCAGTTTTATTATAGTCAAGTTACTTTTAAGTTGATTTTTCTCAAATGCTGCATTTTTAAGTTGTGTTACTTTTCTTCCCTTTATCGGATATGAGCAAAAAACTATCTATTGAACGAACATACGTTAAAGTAAAAAGTCTTTAGAAATGTAAAGGACGGATACGCTGTATTCGTAACCGAAAATTCTGTTAGGCATATATATTGTACTTTACAGTGAATACGTGTCACCCGCTGCGCTGGAAATTGCGCAGCGTAAAGTTCAAATAAAGAGCAAAATATGCATTGCAGCTGACGGACAGAAGTTTCAACATCGATACTTACATACTGCTTTTACCATTGTAGCTGCATGCGTTCAGCAGTTAGAGTGAGAACAGATTTCCGTGGGTATTCTGTAATTTGTTTATATCTTAATGAAATCATAATGAAACCTATTTCAGGCCAAGATCATTACGACAACAAAAAAAATATTAAAATTGAATCATCTCTTACGAAGTTATAAGCTAACAAATTTCAACAACAACAACGAGAAACATGGTTTGCATTGAGAACCTCTTCCTTTATGAAGTCGGTTTAAAACGTCTATGCGTTAATCGATGTGACCGCTTACAATAACCATACTTTGAATTTTACATAGCATAAATGTCACCCGCTACGCTACAACATATGCAATGTCGTTCAAGTGTGCACAAAATAGGAAATTGTGAACAAACAAATGCACGTTTTAAGGGTTCTGTTTTTAGCATTAATTTCTAAACTATCTTTGCGTACTACATCGATGATGCTCTGAAATTTTATAATTCACTTTTTCCCCTGTCTTGAAACGTTTCCGAGATAGGATCGCTAACTCAACTCTTTTCCACCAGGTGGCGCTTTAGGCGGTTGAATCGCGTAGCACATGTCCACTTTACAATGCCTACATACCACTTTTATAACTATAGCTGCAGCTGTTCAGCAGTTAAAAGAGTCGGGACTGACATTTTATGGCACCGTGTATTTTCTTTTGATCGTAAAGATCTTAAATGGGATTTATTTCAGACCAAGACCTTTACAATAAAAAAAAATTTTCAAGATCGGATCATCTGTTCAGAAGTTATGAGCTAACAAACAAAAGCAAAAAAACATACTCTTTGAATTGAGAACCTCCTCCTTTTTGAAGTCGGTTAATTAGAGCATCTCTTACGAAGTTATAAGCTTACAAACACCAACAACAACACATAGCTTGAATTAAGAACACCCTTCTTTCTGAAGTTGGTTGAAAACGACTTTGCGCTAATCGATGTGACCGCTTACAGTAACAGTACTTTGAACCACAGAGTATACGTGTCATCCGCTACGCTGCAAAGTGTGCAACGTAGTTCAAGTGTGCACAGTGTAGGAAATTCGAACAAACAACTGCACGTTTTAAGCGTTCTATTTTTAGCAATAATGTCTGAAAACTGTCTTTTCGTAGTAAATCGAAGATGCTCTACAACTTCATAATTAACTTTTCTCTCATCTTGAACCATTTTTGAGATAGGAGCGCTAATTCCGCTGTTTTTCACCAGATGGCGCTTTATTTTCTTTAGATTGTAAAGAAGTTATAATGGGACCTACTTCAGACCAAGATCTCTACAACAAAACAAAAAGTATCAAGTAACCGTATTTTGAACTATATAGCGTATGTCTCAGCAGCTACGCTACAACGTGAGCAATGTAGCTCAAGTATGTATAGTGTAGGAAATTACGAACAAAAAAATGCACGTTTTTAGCCTTGTATTTTTAGCGTCAATGTCAAAACTATCTTTTCGTACTAAATCGACGATGCTCTGCAATTTTATAATTCAATTTTCCCCCTGTCTTGAACCGTTTCCGAGATAGGAACGTTAGTATGAATGTCTAAACTATCGTTATGTACTAAATCGGTGATACCATTCAGCTTTGTAATTCACTTTTTCTGTAGAACCGTTTTCGAAATAGGAACACTAACTCCGCTATTTTCCACCAGGTGGCGCTGCAAGCGGTTTAACCTTGTACAGCATGGCAACTTTGCTATACTTGCATACCATTTTTAACACTATAGCTGCAGCCGTTTAGCAGTTAAAAGAGTTGGGACTGATTTTTTTGGGCACCCTGTATTTTCCTTAGATCGTAAAGATATTACAATGGGACCTATTGTAGACCAAGACCTTTTCAACAAAACAAAAAGTATCAAAATCGGAGCATCCGTTCAGAAGTTATGAGCTAACAAACATAAAAAAAACATACGGTTTGAATTGAGAACCTTCCTTCTTTTTTTGAAGTCGGTTAAAAATCAATAATTCACCTTTTTTCGGATGTCGCTGCTAATGTATAAGACACATTGTTAGCAAATTTAAATGAACAGTTTCCCATTTATTATAAAATTATTTTAGCATTCTTAATTACGTCAAAAAAAAATAAAAATTTTACATGAATCCTAAAAAATGAAATTTATTTATTAATTGGTTGTTTAGTTTTCACGATAACTTTATATGAGAAACATCAAACAAAATAGTCGGAAGTCCGAAGACAAATGTTAGAAGGGTAGGATTTTTTTTTTTTTTTTTTTTTTTTTTTTTTAAGAAAACTAAAATAGTAATCCTGAGTTGAGGAGTTGAGTTGCATTTAAAAATATAATTGTTTTATGAAAAGAAAACTTAATAAGTTATCTAAATATTTAAATATATCATACAGTGATAGAGATAAAATTAAACCTTTTGCAATTTACGCAGTAAATGAAAAATAGTAAAATCATTGCACTACACCCAAGCAGCACCGAAACGTTCTCTGAACGTTTAAAAACAGTTCAGAGAGAACAGAACGTTCCAGTTGTATGTTCCGACAACGTCTATCTGTCCATCTTGAAAACGTTATATTGTATTAGTTTCTGAGAAATTTTAATCTTCTTGATATTGTTACATTTCAAAGCATACGTATACCAAATTTTATAACTCAAACACAGTAATTTACAAAAGATTTAAGTGGAGATTAAAAAAAAAATAATAATAATAATTATATATATATATATATATTATTCTGTAAAATTTTGAAATCTGGAGTCATTTTCTTTTTTTCTTATTAGGCATTAATTTCCCGCAAACATTAAGTAACTGATGTCGAAGCTAAAAAGTAAATTAACTCAACTGTGCTGTGGTTATCTCTGATATGCTTTGGTCCGACGTTTAAAGTTGTACAGTCAGCGAGAAGTAAAAATGCAATCCGGATGTTATTACAAAAACTCCTGCCTTCTTACATATGCAACAGTCATCTTTCAAACTTCAACCTTTGTATCTAGCTAAAAATGCTTAATAAATTTCGATAAAAAAGAATCAATATTTTAAGCAAAATTACAGCTGCTTTAAAGAATTATTTAGATTTTTATAAAGCATTTTAAAAATTTATGAGATTACTATTATACAGAGGCTGTTCGCACATTTTTTAGACGATTTTATTTCTCAGTAAGAAAAAATCTTTTGCATGGAGAATTTTATTTTCACAACAGTTATATTTTTGGAAGTTTTATTTATCTTCTGATGTTTAGAATTTTTGTTTAGATGCAAAAATGCGCTTTTAAAATGGCAGTGGATGGAAGGATAGGTTTCCGCTCTTTCCAAAGATAGTTTCTAGTGAAATCTTTATGAAAAGAATTTATCAGGAGAAAAATGGAAAAATGTTGCAACAACAGATGAATCTTGGGTCTATTAGAGTGGTTGTAATAAAAAAAAAGGTCAATTTATTATCACAAAAAGTGGAGAAAAAAAAATTTACTACATGGCTCAAAGCATCAAAAGAAAGTTTTTCTAAAGGATTTATGATTGCAACTGGTTTTTCATACAAGCGCAAGATAAATTCAAAAAAATGTGACAAAAATGCCAAGATCAACTCTAAATACTCTCAAGAACATATTTTAATTCCAATTTTTAAAAATGAAAATCCAGATTTTTATCCACAATGCTATCAATCCGTTGAACTGTATCAAGACAAAACAAGCAGCCACACATCACAATCCGCAATTGCTTTTCTAGAAAAAAATGGAACAAAAAACGGGAATTAAAACCATACCCTTCACTGACATTCCTGCTAAATCTTCTGATGTATCACTGTTGGATTTTTGTGGTTTTCGACTCTTAAAATCAACATTATCCAAACACCGACCTACAACGCATTGTGGACTCTGGAAAGCCGTTCAAGAGGAGTAGAAAAATATACTTCTTCCGATATTATAAAAAGCATCATTATCATAGAAATTATGATGTAGAATGTTAGTTAAGAACAAGGGCTATCAAACTGAACAAATAAAACTCGAAATATGAGTGAAATTGCTTCAGTACACTCCATCAAAATCGTCTAAAAAATGTGCGAACAGCCTCTGTATTTTTCAATTTTACAATATTGAATTAAACGGAAAATCATATTTTGTTTTAGTGTAGATATGTACTACAAAAATATTCTGTGAAATGGTCAGAAATACCATACAATATATATATATTAGATACATGGAAATTTTCGTTTTAGGGTTCTAACATGTCTTGAAACGTTTTTAACAGAATTTAGCAATTTTTAGAAATTGTTTGCCCGTCTTAATAAAATTTTGTGGAAACTGTATCTCAGGAATGAATAGGAAGAATCTAAAATAGCTTGATATTTAGTCTGAATTTGATTTAAATTGGAGCTGATTAATTTTAGGAATATATTACTCAATAAGTGCGCTGCTATCCTGTCATTCCTCTCATGTAACTGAGGGCTGTATCTGATATTCTATTGAATATAACTGCACCAAACAAGATACGTGTTATACATATCATGTTAAACTATGGTAATCTAATTTGAGTACATATCGACTGAGAGGTGGCCCTACTGTGCTGAAATTCAATTAGGGAAAGGCAATACCTCAGATTCTTTTGTTATTATAGATTCAGTAAAATGGGTATGTGAAATATATATTATAATAAAATCTTTTTGTAAAAAAATAGAACCGACTCCAAAAAGGGACTACTATTCAAACAACTAAAAATGAAAGAAAATTGGCAGAAAATGGAACTGTAAATTGCGCCTAAAAGTATAAAATAATTTCCTTCGCCAAACAACCTATAACACTATAATTAATCATAACTTTTGAAGTCGGCGCAAAATTAAATAAAATTTAATTAGTTTTTAAAGGTTTGTCTTTAGATCGGTAGCAACAAATTCTGTTGTTTCGAATGATCCATTTTCATGTTTCCTTTATTATTTTATCACTGTATACAATTGGTTCATTAGTAGCATCTACATAGAACAGTGAACATTCTTCACAATGCGGTATTTATGTTTCTACGAAGTTAGTTTCCTTTGCAAATTTGGTATAACTTTGATAACTATCATCCTTGATGGCTTTTGGATTTGGGGATCAAAACGTAAAGCAAAAATATACACGCAAGATGTATATTTTCATAATATATATTGTACGATGTGTTGTTTCATATTCTTGATTTATCTCTTGATATACCTTATGAAAATATTCATGATATCCCAAAGAAATTAAATATGTTTGCCAGATAATTTTGCGATTTTTCTTTCACCAGGGACGTCAGATACCAGCATCTTCGCCAACTTTTGCTGCTTACGAAATCTTATTTGTTTTCTTGAATCAAATTAGTTCTCGGTTGCGTTTTGCAGGTAACAATGTGAGATATGTATTTTGAATAGGATTTTATTTTTGTATTGAACAAAGGTATCAATTTTTATTTAATTTTGCGCCGACTTCAAAAGTTATGATTAATTATAGTGTTATAGGTTGTTTGGCGAAGGAAATTATTTTATACTTTTAGGCGCAATTTACAGTTCCATTTTCTGCCAATTTTCTTTCATTTTTAGTTGTTTGAATAGTAGTCCCTTTTTGGAGTCGGTTCTATTTTTTTACAAAAAGATTTTATTTTTCTCTTTTCAGTGAAAACTTATTTATATAGCAGAGCATCAGAAGATGTTCGACGGAAGTTTCACAAATCATAAGTTCCAAGAAAAGTGACATTACTCAAAAAAATAGTTTATGTCACTGAAAAATACATGAAATGCACCCAATGTGAAAAAAAAAAAAGTTACATCTCCATCTAGAAAGTTATCCACTCGAGAGACAGTTGTGCCAGTTTTATTATAGTCAAGTTACTTTTAAGTTGATTTTTCTCAAATGCTGCATTTTTAAGTTGTGTTACTTTTCTTCCCTTTATCGGATATGAGCAAAAAACTATCTATTGAACGAACATACGTTAAAGTAAAAAGTCTTTAGAAATGTAAAGGACGGATACGCTGTATTCGTAACCGAAAATTCTGTTAGGCATATATATTGTACTTTACAGTGAATACGTGTCACCCGCTGCGCTGGAAATTGCGCAGCGTAAAGTTCAAATAAAGAGCAAAATATGCATTGCAGCTGACGGACAGAAGTTTCAACATCGATACTTACATACTGCTTTTACCATTGTAGCTGCATGCGTTCAGCAGTTAGAGTGAGAACAGATTTCCGTGGGTATTCTGTAATTTGTTTATATCTTAATGAAATCATAATGAAACCTATTTCAGGCCAAGATCATTACGACAACAAAAAAAATATTAAAATTGAATCATCTCTTACGAAGTTATAAGCTAACAAATTTCAACAACAACAACGAGAAACATGGTTTGCATTGAGAACCTCTTCCTTTATGAAGTCGGTTTAAAACGTCTATGCGTTAATCGATGTGACCGCTTACAATAACCATACTTTGAATTTTACATAGCATAAATGTCACCCGCTACGCTACAACATATGCAATGTCGTTCAAGTGTGCACAAAATAGGAAATTGTGAACAAACAAATGCACGTTTTAAGGGTTCTGTTTTTAGCATTAATTTCTAAACTATCTTTGCGTACTACATCGATGATGCTCTGAAATTTTATAATTCACTTTTTCCCCTGTCTTGAAACGTTTCCGAGATAGGATCGCTAACTCAACTCTTTTCCACCAGGTGGCGCTTTAGGCGGTTGAATCGCGTAGCACATGTCCACTTTACAATGCCTACATACCACTTTTATAACTATAGCTGCAGTTGTTCAGCAGTTAAAAGAGTCGGGACTGACATTTTATGGCACCGTGTATTTTCTTTTGATCGTAAAGATCTTAAATGGGATTTATTTCAGACCAAGACCTTTACAATAAAAAAAAATTTTCAAGATCGGATCATCTGTTCAGAAGTTATGAGCTAACAAACAAAAGCAAAAAAACATACTCTTTGAATTGAGAACCTCCTCCTTTTTGAAGTCGGTTAATTAGAGCATCTCTTACGAAGTTATAAGCTTACAAACACCAACAACAACACATAGCTTGAATTAAGAACACCCTTCTTTCTGAAGTTGGTTGAAAACGACTTTGCGCTAATCGATGTGACCGCTTACAGTAACAGTACTTTGAACCACAGAGTATACGTGTCATCCGCTACGCTGCAAAGTGTGCAACGTAGTTCAAGTGTGCACAGTGTAGGAAATTCGAACAAACAACTGCACGTTTTAAGCGTTCTATTTTTAGCAATAATGTCTGAAAACTGTCTTTTCGTAGTAAATCGAAGATGCTCTACAACTTCATAATTAACTTTTCTCTCATCTTGAACCATTTTTGAGATAGGAGCGCTAATTCCGCTGTTTTTCACCAGATGGCGCTTTATTTTCTTTAGATTGTAAAGAAGTTATAATGGGACCTACTTCAGACCAAGATCTCTACAACAAAACAAAAAGTATCAAGTAACCGTATTTTGAACTATATAGCGTATGTCTCAGCAGCTACGCTACAACGTGAGCAATGTAGCTCAAGTATGTATAGTGTAGGAAATTACGAACAAAAAAATGCACGTTTTTAGCCTTGTATTTTTAGCGTCAATGTCAAAACTATCTTTTCGTACTAAATCGACGATGCTCTGCAATTTTATAATTCAATTTTCCCCCTGTCTTGAACCGTTTCCGAGATAGGAACGTTAGTATGAATGTCTAAACTATCGTTATGTACTAAATCGGTGATACCATTCAGCTTTGTAATTCACTTTTTCTGTAGAACCGTTTTCGAAATAGGAACACTAACTCCGCTATTTTCCACCAGGTGGCGCTGCAAGCGGTTTAACCTTGTACAGCATGGCAACTTTGCTATACTTGCATACCATTTTTAACACTATAGCTGCAGCCGTTTAGCAGTTAAAAGAGTTGGGACTGATTTTTTTGGGCACCCTGTATTTTCCTTAGATCGTAAAGATATTACAATGGGACCTATTGTAGACCAAGACCTTTTCAACAAAACAAAAAGTATCAAAATCGGAGCATCCGTTCAGAAGTTATGAGCTAACAAACATAAAAAAAACATACGGTTTGAATTGAGAACCTTCCTTCTTTTTTTGAAGTCGGTTAAAAAAATGTGCTGATTCCCTTTGGACATATATCGACCAACAGGGTGCTTTGTATTATATGATTTGCAAGATAGCTATATCTCAGCATCTGTTAGTGAAATTTGCAACAATTTTAAGATATCGAATTTTAATTTTAAGATAGAGTGTTTATTAAATTTGTGCGCATGTTAGCTGGTTAAGTGGTGCTGTTATATAGAATGCTATAGAAGTAAGAAGTGCGATGGGTAGGAGGTATTTCCTTTAAATAATTTAAATTAAAAAAAATAATTGCTACGTAAAATTTTCTTCGTGACATAAAATTTCTATGTATTACTAATATAACTTTTGAAATATATATTAAATTGTTTTCTTTTATTAAATTTATTGAATAAACATTTGCAAGAAAAAAATCCGGAGTAATTATTTACCAACAACACTATCAACATTGAGGATTTGATGATTATGATCAGAAACATTAAAACTTAAATAGAATCATAAATAAAATATAATTAAAGTTTAAAACTATGCTTAAAAATCTTCATTTTTATTTCTTCCCGATGAGTATTAGTGACCACGAGGTTCTACTCTCGAAGCTTGTAAACGGGAATAGTTAATACAATATCAAGTCGCGCTCGTCGACATAGGCTTTCGGAGTTTTCCGTGATTTTCTTCGAAACTCCAGTAAATATGAGCTAGGCATTCTTAAAATGATCCCCATGGAGGGCACATCCTCCAGACCTAGACCTAGGACCCTTGTGTAGTTAGTTTGCTTTAATCCTAATACCAACACTCAGTTAATATTATTTATAGACGTGTCAACAAATTAAAAACTGAATCTGAGCATTTTGTAATATTCGTAATAATCGCACTGAGACAGAAAGTTTTATGACGGTGTTACATTTAAACGTTTTACATAGAACTGAAATTGTACGTTTTTTGAAAGGTACAACGTACAATGTTTTAGAACGGTTTAAATAATACTATTTTTGAACGTTTAATTGGACGTTTTTTTTTTACGCGAAACATGGTGTTTGAACTATTGTAACCGTCATTAGACATTCAAAGAACGTTCCGGTGCTTCTAGGGTATATATTATTATTTCAACTTACTAATGAGGTTCTTGGTAGCACTTAATGATTGAATAAGCCCAACCTTGTATAACACGCATTTAGATCTTGTACATTCTTGGATAAAAATTGCTACAGTGTGCACCAGAGTCATTCTGTAGCATCCAAAGTATGTCAATAGAGTGGGTGAAAAACACGATGTTTTAATTTTTAAATCATTGTTGTGCTAATGACTTGCCTTTTTATTATGAAGGAAAATGAGGCAATTTTTAACCTCCTAATATCATCCGATCTCACATCGCATTTAAAATATTTCAGAATATGATCGACGAGCTGCAGGTTGTTCTTTTACAGGAGAAAAAAAAAAATTAAGATATCATTACTTTTTCTTTTTTTTTTTTTTTTTTTTTTTTTTTTAATAGAAGGTGTTTTAAAACTCCGTTTCTAATCTTCTAATAGAGAAAGATTACATCCTGAAAATTCAGAATCATATAACAATTTAAATCGTCCGGATGCACTCTACCCCTCCTAAAACTTCTTAAATGGGATAATATTGAAACACCCTGTATTTACAGATCGAGCAGTTCGTTCTTGTAATAGGCATTGGACGAGTTTTTTAAGTTTCAATGTGCTACTCTTTGCTCCTTTTCTCCCTACAAAAGGACCGATATTTGCATATCGAGCTTCATTTGCACCATCTAACCATCATCTAAAGTATGTGTTCAAGTGTAATTAACATTATATTTAAAAATATTACAAAATGTTGGACGAATCAGTGATTTAATTATTGCTTATTTTCTACGTTTAGAGACTTAATATATAGTTAAATATTTAGTATAAATGTTTTAGAAAATTAATCATAAATTATCCTGGCTACAATATACATTTAGTGTAGCTATCATATTTGCCAACATACTAATTAATATTCCGTAGTATTGTTAGCCCGCCTTCTTTTTCACACCAGTATCTTTTTAGAGTATTTTTCTATTTATTTAATAGTAATTGCATTTGCAGAATATTACTCTAAAAACTTACTGGTGTGAAAAAAAGGGCGGGACTAACAACACTACGGAATATTAATTAGAATGTTGGCAAGTATGAGCTATATTTAGGTTTATTTCAGTGTACTTTTGTTGAGGTCTCAGTCATAAGATTGGCTAACCTTACAGGGGAAAAGTATAACAAACGATTTCGCAGTAAATCATTTTCGTCATAACTTCAAACGCAAGACATCAAAACGGCAACCGAAAATAATTTTTGGGTGTAGTAAGTTTACAAATGAAAAATCAAAAGAGAAATATAAATAATTCAACAGTACATTTAGAATTAATAAGAAAATTTTCGTGGCTTACTTTGAAATCCAGAAAAGACGATACTGTGTTCGTAAAAGAAGCGAATGAGAAGTATTTTCGCAAGAACAGAAAAATTCTCTGATTCAGAAACCTGGCACGTTTCTCTTGTCTAAAATTCTTCAACAATTATAATTCAAAGCATTATTTCTCGCCAATCTGAACTTCAGATTGTAAAGTCAGAAGTGAATGAATATGACAGAAGAGTTCATAACACCCGGTATATGAATATTATCCTCCAGTTAGAACTGCACGTGGAAAAACCAGTAGAGTAGAGAGCGTTCCTTATTGACATTTTTTATATTTTCTTTTGCACCATTTCTGTCATACTTTTTTGGCATATAGATAGTGAATCCATAAGACTAAATTGTTTCTCTTGGTTCACTGGATAACAATATACTAGATGTGAAAATTTCACTATAGTGTAACGTTAAAGAAGTGCAATGTTCCCTACAGTGACCATGAAATAATAGATTCTTTGATTACATAAATAGATAAACAAAGCACTGTAAATAGAAGCGTCTTAAATTCAGACAGATATGTGTCTGAAATACCAATTCAGACACATAAATGTCTGAAACACTTAAGTACACAATTCTTTTACTTCGAAAATGGTTTCACTAGCATGTGTTACCTATCTCTCTAAAAGGTCAGCCGCTTTCAATGTTAAAAGTTTAGCAGTAACTCTATGAAATTTTCCCCCCATTCTGCGGCAGCTTCTTAGCAAACAAAAGCCCATTGAAGTCCATTGTGGGCATTTTCCTCGTGATTGACGTCCCCTAATCTCAAAATCTGCAATACTTTTTCGAGGAACTAATCTTCTGCATTTAAGCGAAGTGAATCCTTTTAAAATAAAAATAGTGAGAAAACACATGCTCAGAGTTGATTTTAGAAAAGTTATAACAGCAAATCTGAACTATTATATGAAAAATTGGAATCCCAGAAAAAATCGCACCGGAAAAAATCGCACCATTAAAAATCGCACGCGGAAAAAATCGCACCGGAAAAAATCGCACAGAAAAACATTCATGTTTGCGTACACACATGCCTCTCTCCCCAGAAAGCAAAACTCATCTTAAGATTCATATGGGCCTTAGGCAATAAATTTTAAATTCTATTTAATCTTATAAACGAGGTTACAGGGGGGAAAAAAAAGGCGGGGGTATTATTAAATTGCATTCTCTGTCCCTGTAGATCCGGAAGAGTGGATTTATATGATAATTTAACAACTTTCTAGAAATAAAATTTAAGAAAATAGTAAATGTTTGAATACCAATGAGAGATATGGGGATTCCGAAAAAAAAAAAAAAAGACAAAAAAAAAAAGACACCGGAAGAAGGGCATTCTTCCAATTCGCGAATCGCAAAAAAAAAAAAAAAAAAAAAAAAAAATATCAAATAAGGAATTTAAAGAATGACTTTCAATTGATTTGGTGCAACATTCATTGGAAAGGAGGGGGGGGGGGAGACTAAGTGCAGATTGAAAGAAAACAATTGTTTTTTATATCATCTTCTTACCAATTTTAATGAAATATTTTATAATCACGTACAATTTGTGAAAGAATTACAGTAAGTGTCAGACATACTTGGGGGTGGGGGATTAAAGAGGGGGGAGCAGAGGAAAATAAGATGATGTTTTACATCGCTATTTTACCGAATTTAATGATGTATTCTATAACAATCACTTACTTTTTATGAAGATCACAATGAGTGTACTATACACCTGGGGGGGGGAGCAAGGGGGGGGGAGTAGATGGAAATAAAATATATTCTTCTTTAAACTACCCCATTATTGATTTAAGAAAAAAAAAAAAAACTTTGTATAATCATGTACAAGCACTTTTGGGTGAACAAAAATTATGAAACTCGCATCATCGTCAGCGAGGGCTTTCCATGAGAATCGAAAGTGGAATTCGAGATTTACACGTATTGAGGTCTCCTGAATGGGTTTTCTTTTGTATCTCAGCTACTAATTAAAATAATTTCATAAGTAATACATCATTTGAAAGCTTTGTTGAGTTGGAATCGAACAGTAACTTACAGAAATTTCTACCGCCAGATGGCGCTGTAATATTTAAAATTTCAATATTTCACATTCTAATTCTGATTAAATTATTTTTAATGTATCATTCGAAAGATATTTTAAAGTTCTTTAACATTATCGAAAGTGGAATTCGAGATTTCACCTGATTTACACGTTTTGAGGTGTCCTGAATCAGTTTTCTTTTGTATCTCAGCTACTAATTAAAATAATTTCGTAAGTAATACATCATTAGATAGCTTTGTTGATTTGGAATCGAACAGTAGATCAACAGAAATTTCTACCGCCAGATGGCGCTGTAATATTTTAAAATTTCAATATTTACTTATGATTAAATTATTTTAATACATCATTCGAAAGATATTTTAAAGTTCTGTTATATTTGTGAAAGTGGAATTCGAGATTTTACCTGATTTACACGTTTTGGGATGTCCTGAATCGGTTCTCTTTTGTATCTTAGCTACTAATTAAAATAATTTCATAAGTAATCAATATTTTTACCTAATATAAGGCTTAGTTCATTTAATTTGGGTAGCTACAAATATTGTGCCGAATCATATAATACAGATCATAAACACTTCTTTACAAACCAAAAATAATTCGAAAATAATAATCTAATAGCTCGACGATACAATTCACAAATTACTTAGTTTTCACTTCTATTGGCAGTCCCCAAACACAGCTTTGATTTTTTTTTTTTTTGGGGGGGGGGGGTAAAGAAAGGGGGCACAGGAAAATAAAATGATTTTTCATATCACCATTTTCTGATTTTAATGATATATTCTATAACTATCTTTTGCGTTTTATGAAGATCACAAATGAGTGTATTACATACCAGGGGAATCAAGGGGGCGCAGATGTAAGTGAAATATATTATTCTTTAAACTACCCTATTATCAATTAAAAAAAAAAAAAAAACTTAGTGTGTATACATCTTACTGTTTAAGAAAAAATACATTGAGTGTTACACATATCTGGGGAGCAGAGTGAAGAAAATTGTTGTTTTAATATATAAGTAATATATAAGTATATAATGTTTTTATATGTAAGTAAAATATATTCTTCTTTAAACTACCCTATTATCAATTTTAAAAAAACTTAGTGTGTATACATCTTACTGTTTAAGAAAAACTACAGTGAGTGTTACACATATCTGGGGAGCAGAATGAAGAAAATGGTTGTTTCTATATAACCATGCTATTTACATGAAACATTATGTACGACTATTACTTACATTTTATTAAAATTATGGTGAAAGTTACCTGTACTTGATAAGGGGGGGGGGGGCTAGTACGGGCATATGAAAAATAAAATAATCTTTATAAACAACACTTATTACGGATTTCTTTATTGACATTTTGTGAAAATGTCACTTACTGTTAATAAAAATTTACAGTGAGAGTTACATATATCTGGATTAATTGGAGGGAGGGGGTGGGGGTGGCTGGAGACTGAGAGATAGAAAACGATGTTTTCTTTTATTATGCTTTGCTCTTTAATAAAATTTATTGTAAATATCACTTAATTTTAAGAAAAAAATACGCTAATTGTTATATATATTTTGTGGGCTATGGGGAGGAAGGAGGGCTAAAGAGAAAAATGATTGCAAAAATATTACAATATTATCAATTTTAATTAAAATTTTAACAACTATCACCTACTTTTAATGAAATATTTCTTTGAGTGGAGCCTATACCTGAAGGGGGGGGGGGGGTAAGGGGGCAGAGAGGGAAAAAAATATGATTGTTTTTAAATCACACCGCTTCATGTTTATATAAAATTTTGTATAAATATCATTTATTGTTTATGAAAAATTTTAGAGAGAACTATGCATCGCATTATCTTTCAGTTTCTAAGTTAGTAGTCAAAAATTCAATGCAATGTTCAGATCAGACATTAATTAAAAGTTAATATCAAACATTGGTAAAAGATTATTCTGAAGCAGATTTATTTATTTATTTATTTATTTTTTATCTGCCTCATTTCCTCCGCCCCTTCCCCTCGTAGAAAAAAAAAAAAAAAAAAATTACTATCGTTCGTATTAAAAAGGTACTACTCTTAATTTCTCCTTGTAAAACTGATGCTAAACATCAACGAGAGCATAAGTTTTTAAATTCTAGGGGGGAGGGGAGGTAAAAGAGACAGATTAAAAGAAGAAATTTGATTTTTGAGTAACATTTTTCAGATTTAAATCATACATTGAATTCTTGCGTACAAACTCAGGTAGAGATAGAAACTGATACTTAACCCTCACTGTAATGTTTTATACACAGTGAGTAACATTTCTACAAAGTTTCATTAAACGAGCAAAAAGATGGTACAAAAACATATTAGCCCTTATTTCTCACCGGGTTGTGTCTCTTCAATTTTGCTCTTCTCTTCAATTTTTGATAAACAATAAGAGATATTTATGCAAATTTTCCTATTTAAGTTACTTAAAAACAATATCCCCCCCCTCCTAGATATATGTAACACTCTTTGGAATTTTTCATTAAATGTAGGTAATAATTTTTGAAATTTTAATTAAAACTGGTAACATCGTGATACTTATGCAATCATTTTTCTCTTTTGGCCCCTCCCCATAGCCCCCAAGATATACATAACAATCAGGGTAAATTTTCCTAATTATTCAATGATATTTATAATAAATTTTATTAAAATGCAAAATATAGTGATATAGACATTCATTTTCTTTCCTTCTGTTCTCCCCCCCCCCCCCTCCACCCCAGACATATGTAAATTCAATGTAATTTTTCATTAATAGTAAGTGATATTTACACAAAATGTAAATAAAAAAAATGCATAATAAGTGTTGTTTAAAAAGATTATTTTATTTTTCATCTCCCACCCCCCTTATCAATTGTAGGTAACTATCACTATAATTTTAATAAAATGTAATCAATAGTACAATGTTTCATATAAATAAGTAGCATGGTGTTATAAAAATAACCATTTTCGTCACTCTGTCTCCCTCCCCCCCCCCCATTAAATCGTACAGATATGTGTAATACTCACAATACACACTGTAATTTTTCTTAAACAATACGTTGTATATACACGAAGTTTTTTTTTTTTTTTTTTAAATTAATAATAGTGTAGTTTAAAGAATAATATATTTTACTTTCATCTGCACCTCCTTGCCCCCCCCCCCCACCAGGTATACAATATGTACTTCATTGTGATAGTCACAAATTGTACGTGCTTATACAAAGTTTCATTAAAATTGGTAAGAAGGTGGTATAAAAATAATTGTTTTCTTTCCATTTGCTGCTAGCCTCCCCCCCCCCCATTTCTCAGATATAAAATAAATGAATGGTGTACCAAATCAAATGAAATTCTAAAAATGTAATTTGAAAGTCATTCTGTAAATTCCTTATTTGATATTTATTATTTTGCGATTTGCGAAGTGAAAAGTGCACTTTTTACCGGTGCCCTTTTTTCCGGGATCCCAGACCGACATATATTTTCTAAAAATGGTCAAATCGTTTTGGTCAAATGGTCAAATGGTCAAAAAAAAAAAAAAAAAAAAAAAATGCAATAACTTAATTTGTGATGCTTCAGATGATTGATTATAAAAGATATTTTGTAATTAATGCCCATCTTCAATATAATCATCATTTATTACTTTTTCTTACCCATAGGGTCGAGAAAGAATTGTTTTAGGGTCAAATTTTTGAACGTAAGGTTTTGTTATTTCTACATGTTTTAAGGTCCCCTGAATACGAAAATCATGCTTTTAGCGAATGGTTTGTGTTTGTGTGGATGTCTGTGTGTCTGTTATCAGCATATCTCAAGAACATATAGTAGCAGGAATTCCAAACTCGGTATTCTAATTGTGTATCATATAGGTATGCTACACTAAGCTTTTCGTTGAGATGAAGCAAATGGTTCGTGTACAGGGACACTCAAAAGTATTCAAATACATTTCGTCTGTGAGAGAAATTGCAGGTAAGTAGAGTTTAACATCTATAGACTGCACTAAACCAAATGAAACGAATATATATATTTTGTAATTCAGATAGTCAACTGGGAAATAAATTTTGTGAATGTGGAAGCTGCGCCTCCCCCCTTCCCCCCTTCGAGGGGAGTAAATTTTCATGATGGGTATCTTCTAAAAGAGCTTGCCAATACCTATGAAACGAATGGTTGAACCATCAATGTGCAATAATTTCAAATAAAGTCATCGATTTTTTTTTTTTTTTTTCATTTAAAGAAAAAAAAAAATTATGTAATATTGAGAATAAATTCAACTTTTTTTTTTTTTTTTTTTTTTTTTTTTTAATTTAGTGTTATACTACTTCTCTAATATGGAAATCACTTGCATTATCATAAAAGATAATTTTTTAAAATAATAATTTTAATAAATTATTTCTTAAAAACAGAATTATTTTTTAATAACCGAATTCAATTCTATATAAATGTAGGTGCATTAAGGAAACGAGTGGTTGAGGGGGGCGATAGCCCCCCCCCCTCATACTGAACTAATTATCATATAAAACTCTTCCGAAGCCTAATTTGAATTGTTTAACACAGGTTTACATAACAGTACTAGTTATCTTACCTTTTAATCTGCAACCTGTATTTATATTATTAAATTTCAGGGTAAGAGAAAGTCGTGTGAGTGACACACCAGATTCTTATTATTATTATTGTACTTAACTTAAGCAATCATAATAAGTATTAAAATTTAATTATTATATTAGAAAAATATAAATTCATAATAGTTCATTAAATACTACTATTAAATAACAAACTGAATTTACCTTTGAAAACGTTAAAAATTTTAAAATATTATTCTTAATTATTATTTTATGAAATAATATTACGTAAAAAATCACTTGTCTAGACTAAATTTGCACGAATCAAAATTGTGTATTAAAATTTCGATTGTATGTCTTTTTAATATTTTATGTCAAACCTTGGTAAAGGGGGTTTTCTGTATCTGAAAAGAAGGACATATCACAAATTCTGGCCTTTAAAATTTCCCTTATTTATTCAATGTTCAAAGAGTAGGGCTATAAAGAGAAGGACCACTATATAGATTATGATTGTGAACTGTGAGGTGAGAATACAAAAGCAGAGGTTGGAATAGGAGAGGGTAACTCAATGACATTACTTGATGAAAGAAAAAACTGGAGAACGCTTCTAGGAAAAACATTTCCTTGCTAATTCCCTGATTGTCTACACAAAGAAGGATTTTCTGTTTATCCATGCTCGGAAAGTAAAATTGGCCTCCAGTCTCCACCCATCCTCAGCTTTTTATTTTTTTTTATTTAGCCATTAATTTTTAAAAAAATTATTTACTTATTTTATTTTATTTTTTTAAACAACTAATATTTATATAAAATCGCACAAATATTGAATACTTGAATAAAGTTGGAAAATGAATTATTCTAACATCCAGAGACCTTTAGGAAAATACATATATATCTATACACATTTATATCTGACGTCGAAAAATGTTATCATTACCAAAGATGAAATATATTTTACTCTTGATATATTTTAGCATATAATTCGGTAGTAAGAATTTTCAAATTATCCTTTTTCGTTTTACTTTATTTTGTTACACTATTTTATATATTTATTGTTGCCATTTTTTTCCTGTTACCATTTTTTCCGTTGCTATATTTACCTAAATTTCATTTTTACTATTCTAACCCCAGCCATTTTTACATGCGCACAGTCAAAATGAGAATTTGCAAGATTACAGACCTCAAATAAAAGAAAACAAAATTACTGTTTCATAAAATACTTTCTCTCTCTTTATATGTATATACATATGTTACATAGTTGTTTAGAAATACGTTCTGTGATATAGTTTTATTATTCTGTGCGATTTTTTCCAGTGCGATTTTTTCCGGTGCGATTTTTTCCCAGTGCGATTATTTCCGAGTGCGATTTTTTCCGGTGCGATTTTTTCCAAGTGCGATTTTTTCCGGGGCGATTTTTTCCGTGCGATTTTTTCCAGTGCGACTTTTTCCGCCTCCCGAAAAATTGCTGCATGAAATTGAATTGCAATCCATGGTGCTAATTTATATTATTCATTAACTAATTTTTAATTATTCATTCCACGAATAAGGAAATATATCATAGCTGTAAATTCTTCTATCATAGCAGAAATTTTTAACATAATTTCAGGTGCAGTTAAATTGCCATATTGATTCATTTTACTATTATTATTATTATTAAATCAAAGTTAAAGGAGATAATTATTTTTTAAGATGATTTAGATGATTATAAAAGATTATAAAAGTATAATTATTAAAAAAAAAAAAGAAAAAAAAGAGCAGATTCCAAAACTGTTTTACAGACACCAAAGTATATAACAAAATTATTTACGTATTTATTTATTTTATTATTATTGTTTTTTTTTGTTTTTTTTTTTATAGTAATTTTCAATTATAAAATCTTATAAATTAAATATTTTTACTTTAAATTAATGTAAATTGATCCAAATATGGATTTATTTGTTTCAATCAATAAACTTTATTTCAAAAAAAAAAAAAAAAAAAAAAAAAAAAAATCAGTATATTTTCAAGTTGCCTTTGGTAGTAAACTTCCTCATGTTTATTTATTTATTTATTTTGTAAATCCTTAAAAATAATACATTCATAACAATTTACCGTTAAAAATATAAGATAAAGAATCTAATAAATTAATTAATATTTAAATATTTTGTTAGTTCTAAAACTACCTAAACTAAAATATGTATCAGCTAATATAAATAAATTAAAAGTTTTAAATAATATTTGATATGATATCGGATGTTAATTAAGTTGAAATATAGACATAGTGTTGTTCCTAAGTAGAAATTGGAAAATCGATATTAAAATAAGGACGAATTCAATTTTTAAATTTATTATATCTTATGCAATGGGAAATTTTTCTTTAAAATGTTATACCTTTTATAACAAAAATAATATAGGTTTCGTAATAAAATAATTTTTATTTAATTATATTGTCAGATCTAAATATTTACAGTTTTAAATATATATTATCTAATCTTTTATTCATCTTTTATTTTATTAAAACAAATTTCTTCACGTACCGTAAAATATATGTAAGCACTTCCGATTTCGAAAGGTCATTTCTTTTATTCTTCAAATGCAATAGACATGTGCAAAAATTTTGGAGGCGAAAAGCAAGACAGTTAAAATTCGAAAAATTTTAATTAATATTTTTGCTATGATATCAAATATCAATTAAATTTGAATATGGATGTAATAAACAGAAGTTTGAAAATCGATACTAAAATAAAATCGGATTCATTTTTTACTTCCATTACCCTAGTACCGTAGGTAATGGAAGTATTGTATTCGGTCTGAAAATTCGATATCGGGTTTTCACCTGATTTACACGTTTTAAGGTCCCTGAGTCCAAAAAAGTGGTTTTTGGCAATTGGTCAGTGTGTATGTATGTGTGTGTGTATGTATGTGGAGAATCTTCTGGCTATTATAGCTCAGAAACTAATAAAGATAGAGCTACGAAACTTTAGAATTGAAATACGTCTGGTGTATAGATGAAATTTCCAAATTTTAGTGAAAATTGAATAACCGGAAGTGGGACATCGGAAACCGGAAGTGGGACCGTAAGTCCGTATCTCAAAAACGGCTCTAACGATTTTCTTCAAACTTGCTCTATAAACACTCTATTAGATGTCCTTTTGAATGATATAGTTGGTTAGTTCAGGAAAATTGATAGGAGTCCTGTATAAAGAGCTCAATTTCAGGACTTGCAAGCGCGTTCTTTAAAAACGGCTGCACGGATTTTTTTCAAACTCGTCATATTAACTCACTTTTAAATATCCTTTTGTATGTAATTATTGTTTTCCGGTCAATAATTGATTCTTTGTAAAAGTTGGTATCTCAAAAACGGCTCTAACGATTTTCTCTTTAGGTCACTTTATGTTTTCTGATCACATTATCTCTCAAAAATACATATAATACGTGTAATAGTGGGTAATGGAAGTTGTGTGCTTGTTTCACACCAGATTTTTTTTAATTTATTATATAGTATACAACAGAAAAAAAAAATCTTTCAAATTTTATAGGTTTTACATATTTTTGTATTTTTTTTTAATTGCCTGCTATTATTATTTTATTTAATTACTTCAATTTCTTTCTTTCTTTTTCTACCTTTCTTTGAACCCCCTTCCTCTTTTTGAACAATTCAAATTCTAGCTTCATGAATTTCTTGAGTGACCATAGTTTCATGAATTTCTTAAGTGGCCAGACCACAGTTTCATGAACTCTTTGAGTGGTCTCAATCTATACAAGCCTCTATCAGATTAAAAGAAAAGAAAAAAAACTAAAGATATCACAAACTGTAAAGTAAAAAGTAAAAGTTCTTGATACTTCAGAACAAATAATTACTTGTAGTTTCGAGAGCTGCTAAACAGGTGTTCTTTTCGTCAGGTAAAAAAAAAAAAAAAAAAAAGAAAGAACTTGAGTTTACCTATATAAATATTCTCTAAAGTAAAACAATGTTAATAAATGCACGTTCTATTGTTTCTTACTGAAGGTGGATAATATTTTAATTGGTGTTCAAATTAAAGTGGTAATTTATAGCGATGTGCTCAGAATGTGTAGAAGCTTTTAAATTATATACTCAAAGCTAAGTTCGAAAAGTTCTCTAAGAAAATTCGGATCATAGGAATAATTCTAGTATAGCATTCTCTCTCTCTCTCTCTCTTTTTCCCCCCCAGTACAATCTATAATATAAGAAAATCTCGTTTGTCTGTTTGAGATGTTGAGGAAAGAATATCGCACGCAGAGCTAAGGCATTTGACATGAAGGTATGGTTCAACCTGGAGTGATGGGCATGGGCTTACATTTTCGATATCTTAATAAATTTTTTGTAATTAATTAAAAAACATAAAATTTTGTTACGAATACATTTGGTTAGATAAACCCATTTACCATCTTGCGTTTTCAAGTGTTATATAATCGTTAACGCCAGAGATCGAAGTTGAAAAGACACTTTTCTCCTCTTTGTGTAGATAAACATTGCGATTTTTCATGAAGTGCCTGAAATTTAACATAGTCAAATGTTGCTAAAATATATCCTTTTTCAATAAGAATGAATGTTTATGCATTACTATGCATGTCCAAATTGCGCCGTAAATTTCATCTAAACCCGACAACTTTTGGAGATTTTACTGATTTTATTTATTTATTTATTTGCATTAGTATCCCCCAGTGGTCGAAATTCGACAACTTTTTACAAAAACTAAGGAAAGCAAAATTATTGCCTTCTCATAAACGGAATTAAATTGCAGAGCAGCAATACTTATTGGCACGATTCGACCATGAAGTATAGTGTTCAAACTAAAAAAACAAACCTTTTCTATAAATGGTCTATTTGAGTAATCTCAAAACGTGTAACTCAAAACGTGTCCATTTTTGAAAAAATAAGTAGTCAATTTCAATTAACTGAAATGCAAGGAAATCTCAAGACTTGTAAATACATCAAAAACCGGAAATCGAAATTTTTTTACATCTTCTGCTTTCTTTTTCAATTCCTACTATTAGTTCACACTCTCCCTATATATATCTTGTACAAATCTTGAAATCAATTTTTAACTAACTTCCCGACTAGCTAGAAATTTGAAACTTTCAGGATTGCTCAGAACACGGTGACAATACATTTTTTAAATACTTTTAGCCAACTGTTTCGGGTTCCTGCTGCCTTCGTCAGTGTTACTAGTACAAAATTTGCAATCGATTTTTAACTAATTTCCCGACTAGCTAGGCATTTGAAACTTTCAAAATAGCTCAGAACACGGTGACAATACATTTTTTTTACACTTTTAGTAAACTGTTGCAGGTCCCTACTGCCTTCGGCAGCGTTTATATGATTCAACAGAAAATTTATTTAACTAACTTCCTAACAAGCTAGACATTTGAAGCTTTTAGAATAGTTCAGAATACGGTGAAAATGCATTTAAAAAATACTTTTAACCAACTGGTTTCGGGTCCCTGCTGCCTTCGGCAGCGTTGCCAGTACAAAGCTTGCAATCGATTTTTAACTAACTTCCCGGCTAGCTAGCTAGCCGTTTCAAACTTTTATAATAGCTCAAAACACGATAACAATGAATTTTTTTTAATACTTTTAGCCAATTTTTCCGTCTTCGGTAGCGTTAATATGATTCAACAGAAAACTTAACATATGGTATATTAAAGTTCTTTTTATCTCGTAATTATTCTTATTATATAACTGAACTGAGTCCACGAGCTTAAATATTGTCCATTTATAAATTTTATTTTACTTTTTAGTTGATTTTGCACGCGCACCTTTTATTTCTATTTATTAACTAAAATAAAATTTTTCTTTGTTGACCTAAGTAGGAATTGACTTTTATTATTATTATTATTATAACTTGTTATATACGTAGCAAGTAATAAATCCACTTTTTAAAAATAAGTAGTCAGTTTCAGTTAATTAAAATGCAAGGGAAAAAAAAAAAAAAGGAGGTATAAAATTTCAGTATGAGTATCTTTCGAAAGAACTCATCAATACTTTTGAAACGAATGCTTGAACCATAGATCTGTAGTAATTTTTAAAAAAAGTATCTATTTTTTCATTTATAACGAAAAAAAAAAAAAAAAAAATCTTCTGATGTTGATCCAATATTGACGTTCTTCTGCCTTTTATTGCTATAATAAAAAACACCACAAAACTGGTGTTTTAAGGGGATGGTGGACCTTGAAATTCATGAAAATCGAGAAAAAAATCGAAATTTCGTTTTTCTTATATTAATCTTCTCTGATTAATTCTGCACAGTATGCGACCAATGCGATGTTTCTAAGTTAATAATTTCCAAATTTATAGACGTTTAAAAAAATTAAAGGGCCATTTAAATGCCCTCTGAAATGTAAACAAAGAAGCGGCAAAGATAAATCATTCATATTTCATTCTATGAAATGCTCCGGGCGTCTCAGTTTTTATTTAAAATTTATGAAATTCATATCAACAATTCTTGTTACACATTAGAATAGTTATTAGTATTGATTTTAGGATTTGTCCATTCTTTTTTTTTTAAATTAGATTTTGCTATGGAAAACAAGAAATTTTCATCGAAAATTGATATATTATGCAAAAAAAAAATTCATTAAAAATAGAGTTTTTCAATGAATTCATCCAATTAATACTAACTTTTCTTAAAAATGAGTTTGTAATTAATAATTTTGAAAAAATGGGAAAAAATGTTAAAAATTGGAACGCCCGGAGCATTTTTTAAAAAAATTAAAAATTTTAAATATTTTAAAATTAAAATAAAAAAAAATAAATTTTTAAATTTTTTTTTTAGGTATTTAGGACATTTATGAGTCCATATATAAAAATATGAATTTTTATAAATTTGTGGCTATAATTAAAAAAAAAGTTTTGTAATGTCCACCGTCCCCTTAAAATGATAAGTACAAACTTCGGATAAACTCCGTGAAATGCAAGAAACTTGCAAAAATTGTTTCGTGTAGAAAGAAAACACAGTCCTTCGTCAGGCGAAAAAAGTAGACACAAGTGCTGCAATCAAAGTAGCTTTTGATCCGAAACAATTGTTGCGATTTTCTTGCATTTTATGGTGTTTGTCCAAAGTTTTGTATTTATTATTTAATGCTATAATTCTGTGAGATAAAAATCGTCTTCATTATTCATGGAAAATAATTTTAATAAATAATTATCTGTATAAATAAAGAGGAGTGTATGTTTGTGTGTGTATCTGCGATCTGGCGCTCCAACTACTGATCGCACAGCTACAAATGTTGACATTTAGGTGAATAAAAGTTGAATGATGAGTCAATTAAAATTTCTTCTTCGGAATCAGAATGCAATTTATAAAAATGACAACATAAACTATTTTAAATAACGAGTAACAATATTTTTCACCGTTATAGGAGGAAGTAAACCTAAATGAAAAATAAAGACTGAAATGAAACCTTATATTGACTGATAAGAAGAATAAACTGGAACGTTTCTTTCTAGAAAGTATACAATAGATAATCTGAAGAAAGCGACTCTCAGAAAAAGTGTATAACAACTGTACAATTTTTTCTAAAAATTTTTGTATATCCGCAGGTTTACAGGCTTAGAACTGCGCAAATGGTGTGGGGTGAACAAGCAGTTGAAAAGAGGGAGGGAATGAAATCGTCAAGGAAAATAGTATCTTCATTCATAATAATAACTTAATTCTGTCGCATAATAATACAGTGAAACTTCACGGAATTATAATGTATTTATTAATATCCCCAACTGATTTAAAATATTGCTACTTGCAAACTTTTAAACCAATTTTTAATTTTGAAATTTATTAAACATTTTGAAAATGTTTTCTTTCTAAATTTCAGTGGCGGATCTAAGGGCTGAAGCCCCCCCCCCCCTTGAAAAAAAAAAAAAAAAAAAAAAAAAAAAAAAAAAAAAACACTGACATTCACAATTGTATGTTACAATTGTAAATTTTTCATTGATCTGGAATGACATCTTGAAACTCTTAACACCCCCCCCCCCCAAAAAAAAAAAAAAAAAAAGTTAAGTTTTGGATCTACCACTGCTAAATTTCCCTGTTTATCTTATTCTAATTATATTGTATTAAATTTCACTTTTCCACTTCACCTCGTCTAATATTTTATTCCAATTGTTCTCACTTTCATTATCACTTGTTGATTTCTTTAACATTAGCTTCGGAACCATGTCATGACAACGGTAACCGAAAAAAAAAAGTAACGAATATAATAATGATATAAAAACGTATCTTATGCAAATACCTAAAAGTCTGAGTAAAAATGGTAAAAATGTTTGAGATAGTGATTATAATTTGTATTCAAACATAGATGGCCTAGAGAAAAAATAATTTATATTAGTATAAAAAAAGAAAAAGAAAGAAAGAATAGAAATGAAAAAATTCGTAAAACATTTGAGAATACAGAAATTTACATTTAAATCACCAAATATATGTATATATTTTAATTATTTATATTTTCAAAAAGGAGAAAAGCTCATTATTATTATTATTACTATAATAAATTCAGTGAAAGAAATTTGTAACACACTTTTCTGGTAAATATTAATAAATTTAATACAAATCTCAGTAATATGTATAAAAATAAAATTAATATTTAAATTTTCTGAAATAATCTCTCCCCCACCCCACCCCCTCTAAAAAGTTAAAATAATAATTATATATTAAAAAAAAAAAAAAAAAAAAAAAAACTAATATGTTGTGGCCATTACAAGACTTTATTCTGTATTTTCCTAGACAAATTCATGCAGCAAAATTATTTTCCTTGATGAATGCAGAAGATTTTCTTCTCAGACAAGTAGCACTAAATGCGGAAGAGAGTCAATTTTTTTGGCATGAGAGAAAATACTTTTTTTCCGTAAAAAAAGAAAAGAGAGAGATATTTAAATCATAACAGATCTATAGTTCAATTATTTTTTTTTAAAGTATTGAGGAGATCTTTAAAAGGATATCTATATCAAAAATTTTGTATCCCCAACGAGAGGATTGGGGGGGGGGGGGGGGTTGATGCTCCTACATGCACACAATTATTTTCTTAGTTTACTACTACTATTATTACTAATTCATAATTTTTTTTCCCAATTATTCGTTAAAAATAATTCTCATTTTGTACATTTATACGAAATTTAGTCCATACTAAAATTTTTGAAAAATGGCCACCACCTAGCACCACCTAGTAAGCAATTGATCTTCAAATGTAATCAGCAGCAGTTTAAATCAAGGTACAACTTAATGCTAAGTTTGGTGAAATTCTGTTCATTTGTTTTTGAGATACAGCTTCCATAAAATCTATGATACTCACGCACACATTTTCTGAAGATAACCAAATCGTGTTCAAGGAATCTGAAAACGTGTGAACCCATCAAATACCGGAGATTAAAAGTTATCGTGAATCTATTGCTTTCTACTTAAGAAAGTAAACAAAAGAAAAGAAACAAAAAGAAAATTTAAAAGAAAATAAATAAATCAGTAAATAACAATAATAACAGAAATAATAAGTATAAAATTTTGAATAATACCAAAAAATGCAATAAACTCATAACAATTGTTTCGAATCGAAAGAACACATGACCCTTCATCAGGCGAACAAAATAGGCACAAGTTCCGCTTTTACTAGACGCATATTGTTTCTTTTTTCTCTGTACCAAAATTAATTGCACCGTTCGGTGAATATGCAACTATGAATATGTTGGGTTATTTAAATATATCGAATGAGTTTTAAAAACTGGCATGGGTGGCAACTTGTCGTAATAACTTGAAATATATTTTGAATTTTATTAAGAGCTTTACACATTTTATGAACTTTACTACAATATTCAAACGGAGGATTTAGATGAGCGGCAAATCCTTGACCTTAAATATTGATTATAAACAGTTTTCTTTCTTCTGCACCTGCCTCATTGCCCGATATAATCAACAGTATTTTTTGTTTTTTAATTAGTTAATGATAATTATTAAAAGATTCAACGATTCAAAGAATTCTTAAAAATAAGTTATATAAAATAATATTTTTTCTTTACCTGTGCCTCACCTGCAAGTATAAAGATTCCCTCTCTCTCTCTCTCTTTTTTTCCAATTAGTAAATAACAATTATTCAAATTTAGGTTAAAAACGACATGAAAAGATATATAAAACCAGGATTTCTGTTCATTTGATCCTAATCTTCCAAATTCATTGAGAGTTATATTATTAAATAAGTTAATTATGTTATATTATTAAATAATTTACTATTATATGTATGTATATATACAGAGAGAGAAATAATAAATTAGTTACGCAAAAATAAATATCGCAAAAAAAAGTTAAACGAGTTATTGAGGCTCCCGATCTCTAGATCCATTATATGGAAAATATGAATGGAGATGTAAAGTAATGCCTCTCAATGTTCCAAACACTGTTTTGTTTTAAATCTATTTATATTACAGAATGGCTAAATGAAAAAAAATACATTTAAACAGTTGTTTTCTTGAAAATGGTATACATGTTTACGGCAATTTAACACATATTTTATTTTATTATTATTATTATTATTATTTTTAAATATATATTTTGGAGATGAAAGATCTAATACAAATAATTTTTGCGTTCTTTTTGCGTTCTAATTCTGGGTTAACTAAATTTTAGACACTTTCAAAGTTCACTCTTATTATACAAACAAATGCTAATAAAGCATAATGTATCAGATTTTCTTTGTGTGTCTGTGTAAGCGAACTACATATGTTCTGTTTTATTTAATGAATTTTATATTACAGAAGTATTTGTTCACATAATTTTCGTCTATAGATTTTATTTTACCCGTGTTATTTTGTTCTTCCTTCTGAAAGAGTTATAAATCTTTTATCTTTTAGAAGGTTTTTAAGAGCACACAACTTTCCCCACGCTGTTAAACGAAGATCTATAACATTTATCAATTTCATTCAAAAAGAATCGATTTGATGTCACTAAATTTTAAAGGAGATAATTAAAAATATTCAGGTTAAATAGCTAAATTATTAAAAAATGTAAAAATGCGATTGTGAAAAAAATAGGGCAAAATTAAAAAATCTACAGAAATAGGCAACAAACTTTTTATTATTAAAAATAAGCATAAGTATAAAAATAATTGTTAGGCTACTGTCAGATTTTTTTCTTTCTTTCTTTTCTTTTCTTTTTTCTTTTCTTTTTTTTTTTTTTTTTTTGAGGGAGGAGGAGGGGAGGATATTGTCAGGTACGCAGTAAAAATAGCTGTAGAAAATTTATCAACGATAAAAATCGTGATAATCAGCAATCAGTTAACTTGAAATTATTTTTAAATAATGATTTAAAGTGGATTCACGTTAAAAGGTTGGTTGGTTGGTTGGAGGATTAAGGCCGATTGACTCCTTATGTGTCCTAGGCCTATAGGGGGAATGCCCTCCGTGGGGGTCTTTCTAAGGGGTCCTAGCCCGTATTTACGCGAGTTTCGGAGGAAACCACGGAAAACTCCGAACGGCTAGGTCGATGAGCACGACCTGGGATCGAACCCGGCACCTCCCATCTACCAGCTTTGAGCGCAGAACCGCTCGGCCGCTGGTGGGCCTCACGTTAAAAGGTAAAATATTATTCTTATTAAAATATTTTTGTAGTATGTATTTGTAAAATATGCTATCAATTTCAGTATTCATCACTCTGCTTGAAAATAATGCTTCTTTACTCCCCCCCCCCTCTCCCCCACCGCTTGTCTTATAACAAATGTGTGCATCAAAGTCATCGGACATGTCAAAATGGACAAATCTCCCTTAGTAAAGATTACCTTTAATCGTAGAACAATCGGAAAGAGTGAAATAGAATTTTCTGTACTCCCAAATACGCACTTCGGAAATCAAGAAGAATTTATCCTTTATATAAGTTAATATATATAATTTTAAATCCCTTTTTATAAATGAGTATTTACTAAATACAATTTAAAATGCTTTAACATAATAAAATTAAAATAATAATAATGAATAATAGCGTTTCTAACTAAAACAATACCATTTAAATTATTTTTCTAAGAAAAATAGTATGACGCAACTAACTACTAATAATTTAAAAAATATATAATGCTAATTAAACTCTTTAGTTGCTCTTACAAGTAAATTATTACAAAGTTCGCTATTTATAATCGAAAGATATTAGCTATTTGTAAATATAAATTATTTTTCAGTACGCAATTAACAATTTTTGTCGTATTTGTGTTTATTTATTTAAGTCTTTATCAAAATGGCTACTAAAATGAATATTCTTTATATATTTTGACGATAAAAAAAATCACACACATACACACACACACACACACACACAAAAAAAATAAAAAATAAAGGATCAGCATATAACGTTTATCTTTTTTAAGATACACGAATTATATTTATAGTAAAAAGAAATACACCATTTGATTCTTTCTATCTGAATAAAAATATTTAAAAAAATAATTTGCACACACACAAGAAAATAATATTAAAGATGGTAATAAAAATAATAAATCTTTATGCAATAATTCGGTGAATAAGAAAGCCGATAATATAAAATTTTACTACGAACAATGATATTTTATATGTATTAATGTCTAATTACGCCATTTAGTTGAAGAACAACAGCAACCAAAAAAAAAAAAAAAAAAAAATCACATATTTTATAATTTGAGAAACAGCATTTGAAATTCCATGTTCCATTAGTTCAGACTTGATTAAAAATATATATATATATGCGCTGCGTATTGATTAACAACATTTTCCAACTGTACGTACTTGTTGTATCGTATAACTTTTAATGTTCTTTGCCTACGTCATCATACAACGGGCCGACTGGAGGACTGAAAGAATTTGCAGTAGGAAATTATTTAAATGTGATTCATATAAATATCTTTCCTAAAACGCAATGCATTAGCAATTTTTTTTTTTTTTTTTTTTTTTTTTTTCGTTGGGGTGAGGTGGGGGGATGCCCTTTGAAATAAGAAACATTCCACAATGTACTTCAACATTATATATCAATTAAAAAAATATATAAAAATATTTACGGTCGCAGGGGTAAGTAGACAAATTGACAAACAGATGGACAGTCCGACAGACATATGCACATACTGAAATCATATTCACGCTTAAAAATTGTTAGAAAATTTTAAACGCTTAATGTAAACGAAAAGGCAACTCCAGCAAATTTATCACAAAAGATATACGGAAAAAAAAAAAAAAAGTGTGTAATTTGATATTTTTATATGTACAGTACAGTTACATTGTAATTCAATTATTCTGAACAAAAAAAAAAAAAAAAAAAATTAATATTTATTTAAAAAATAATGGTTCACAAAATTGTCTTTAAAGAAATATATATGGCCCTAAAAAATATTAGATCTTGAGGGTGTCTGCTAGATTGAATTTTAACTATTTTCTATTCTGTATTTTTCTTACAAATCATCTTTATAGGAAGTCTCGGTTCTGTCTATCATAACATTATAAACTTCACTTGCGAGGTTGCGAGTAATATTTAGTTATTTAGTATACTAATAATTAAGCGAAGGGGGGGGGGGGGAATGTTGTTAGTGTTAAAAAAAAAAAAAAAGAATTCTTTGATTCTTTGAAACAAAATATTAAGTAAACTATAAATTTGCAACGGATTCAATTATTATTATGAATTAGATTATTATGCACAAGAATATAAAATGAAATAAATAAGCAATGAAGTATGTGTAGTTGCTAACGATCGAACCTAGTATCTGTTTTGAAATACAATGTTTTTCTTAACCATCTAAAGAAATTCTCAAAAGCATTTTTTAACCAAATCCTTGTCATTCCGCTGGAATACAAATGATATGATGAATGGACGTCCTGTTGTACGACTATTGTGTCGGTGAAAGAAGGAGTGGCTGAAAAACGCCTACTTCAACTCCCAGAGTGGAGCGAAGGGGAAAAGCACAAACGTGAATACGCGCCCGTGACCATTTTCAAGTACAAACTCTCGACCGTGCTATAACGTTCATAACCATTTAGAAGTAACAAATGCTGACCGTCTATAAACGGTCGTGACCATTTAGAAGTAGAAATCTCCGACCGCGTATACACGTTCGTGACCATGAAAGGGTTAATATAATTCTATATAATATAAGTAGTTAACTTATTTAAAATACTTAGACGCGAATTTTATTCGGTTTAAAAAAAAAAAAAAAAAAGAAATGTTAATTTTTATTTAAAATTTTCACATGTAATAAAACATAAAATATTAAAATAAACGAAGCATGTGACTTGTAGCTAAGAAACCGAATTTGTAACTAAACAATCTTGAACAATTTGTGCATAATTGATTTTTTTTTTCAGTTTTAAAAATTATTTTCTTCCGCAGTATTTTTCTACACTTCAAAATGTAAAAGAACAATTTTTTTTTGGTTTTCATGAACATAGTTTGTTTTCTTGTAAATACCAGTTTTGAAAAAATTCGTTTAAATCCATAGTCTACTCTTCTCATATTTATTATGCATAAAAATTAAACCCTCTAAACCTCTACGCATAAAATTTAAGATAATAATATGTATTAAGCTTTAATTATTATGAATAGTTTTATTGCAAAGACATAAAACTGCGATTTGTTTTACAGATACTAGAGTATATTTTGTTATATAAGCATAATACGCCGTGCGTCTTGGTGGCATGATTAGGAAGACGCTCCCCTTTGTATTTGAATCCGTTGGTTGTCGGTTCGATTCCGGGCTCGAACAGTGGACAATTCTCTTGTAAAAATTATTAATGTTTTTTTTTTTATGCTTTAGGAAATTCTAAAATCTATTTTTCACAGATAAATAACATAACACACAATGTTTTATTTATTTATTTATTTATGAAAAATATTCACTGTAGACAGGATCAAAGATGGTGGAATTTCAGACACATCAAGTGTGTGAAACGGTGTGCCTTTTAAGATATTTTAAGAGTCTGAAATAAATAAGACACTTTTTAGCATCTTAAAATTAAACACCCTATTTTAGACACATTTGTGTCTGAATTTCAGACACTTGTATTTACAGTGAGACAAATAAAAAATTATTAAATATTTCGAAAACAAAACTTATGAGCGTTATCCAAAAGATTCGAGAATTAGAAATCCTGCTTTTTTCACATATTATATATAAAATTCCGGTCAATAGAGTATTCAAGTTGTACATAATATTTTTTTAATCATCCTGAGATCTTAAAATAAAAAGATCTATTTATCTTATAGTTATTCATGTATTTCTAGTTAAATATAAAAATAACGAACTATTTCAAAAAACGGTCCCATGCATATTTTTCAAGCAATTGAAATACAATAACACGTATCAGAAAATCTTTTTCTTCTAGTTAATCCAAAAATTAAACGTAATGCACACTCTGAAAATTTACTTTTTGTTTTAAACTTTGATGATAGAAAGCCATTCCAAAACATAGAAATATGCAGTTTGTAAAATAAATGATGATCAACGCAGCGTTTGATTTGTCAAGTCTTTGGAGACAGTAATTGGAAATATTATAGCAGAATGTATGATACGCCTTTAGTGGTACCATATCTACTAATAAGTATTTGGATACTTCTTGGATAAATTCTGCAGGAACTTCTTTAAAACTTTTGGAGTATGAAATACATATTATACCGCATATATTTCAGCAAAAGTTTTATCCTGAAGAGGAAAAGAGGGCTAGTAGAAAACTAAACAAAAGTCAAAATGTTTAGATCACACTGTGAAAAGAAATGCTTGAAATGCATTTTGGCTGCAGCATGTGATTATGAGGATTATTCTAATTATCTGTGTAAATTTTTATGAGGATTCCACATATATTCATGGAGATATAATGTTTTATTTAAAAAATTGCAAAAAAATTCCACTTTTTTAATTATAACACGTAATGTATTATACCGAATGCAAAGCCATTTCAGGAAACTTCGACTACATTAGATACAACAAACTGCAATAAGAATGTAAAAATGTGTTAAATCTTTTACCAAATATGAGCATTTTTACTAAATAATTCTTAACTACGCATGCGCAAACTTTTAAAAAAATATTTGCGTAATTTAATAGCCAAAAGTATTGAACTACTTGTATGAACTTAAATGAAAACCTCAAACGAATACCGCGTAAATTCAAAACTTATGAAAGATAGAATGAACGGAATTTTAGTTCTCAAAATAAAAACTAAACTATAAAGAGTTTTACTCACATTTTTTATTTGATTCAACCAATGCCCAATGGTAATAGAGTGTTTACTGATTGTAAGTAAATATTGATAAAAACCCCTATCATCTTCCTTTCTTATGAGAAGAACTAAAATTCTGTTCACTCTACAACTCATAACTTTTTGAAATTACACGATATTTGTTTGGGGTTTTCGTATAAGTAGCTCAGTACTGCATAGAATGATAAGTTGTTTAAGAAAATATATGTGTTTATAGGTGAATACTAAAATTTAATCTAACACTATATCATTCAAATACTATATATATAAACATATCAATGAATTTTCTAAATAGTACATAAATGCATCATGAATTCATTGTTGAAGTATAGAGGAAAAAATAAAAAATACACTCTAAGCCCCCCCCCCCAAAAAAAAAAGAAAAAGACGACGCACCAATAGGGTGCTATCCGAATAGGACGAAAATTGACAGATGTGATCTGCATGTAGAGAAAAACAATTACAGTTTCCAAAAATTTGGATTATTTGATCAATAGAAATGGCCTCACAAAGTTAACAAGTCAATAACGCATTGGTCCACTTCTGACCCTTATGTAAGCAGTTATTCGGCTTGGTATTAATTGATAGATTTTGCAAATCTGCTCTTGCGAGATATCATGCCATATTCTGTCCAATTGGGGCTTTATATTAGCGAAATCCCGAGCTGGTTGTAGGTTCCTTTTCAGGATTCTTCAAACGCCTTCAGCGGGAGAGTGATCCAGCGACTTTACTGGCCAAAAAAATGTTAGACAAGCAGAAAAAAAAGCAGTAAAAGCTATCTCTGTGCGTGGGCGAGAATTATCATGCTGAAATATATGATCAGGATTTCGTGATATGAAAGGAAACACAATGGAACCACAAATGGAAACACAAATAGAATGTCGTCGACGTACCGCTGTGCTGTAAAAATGCCACGGATGAACTCAAAAGGGTCCTGCTATGAAATGAAATGGCATTCTAAACCTTCACTCCTAGTTGTTTTACTGTATAGCTGGCGACAGTCAAGGTTGAATACCCCTTTTTTTCGGGGCGTCTTCAGACGTTCCTTCGCTGTTCATCGGGGCTCAAATCGGAGTGGGACTCATCTTTGAAGATAATTCTATTCCGTTCAGTGACATTCCCGTTGGAACGATCCTGATATCATTGCAAACGTGCTTGTCGTTATACAGAGTTCAACAGCAGTCCGCACAAGGAACTCCGTGAGCTCAACCCCATTTCTCTGAGCCACCTGTTAATGGTCTTTGAAGTCACTGAAGTACCAATTCCACGTAGAATCGATGATACTGATGAATTAGAGCTTTGAGTACAACTCTGACGATTCATTGGTTCTGACGTCCTGTCCTCTCTGTAGGTCGACCGCTTCCGCCCTGACGCTGTGTTCAGTCATGGTTCACCCATTCCCGTCAATATCATCTAATAATGGCATCGTTCTAACTGTCAAACAATTCGCGAATTGGACCAACCGGCTTCTTTGAATCCAACTCCACACCTTCTCAAATGTAGACATCTGCGGATATTGTTTGTGCACCTGTATGCGAGTTATAGTTACTGAACAGGGGACAGTCCCCGCTCATCGCTCTTGGAGCGATGTTGAGCGCTTTAGTGTCTCGGGCAACAAGTGTCCGAGACAGAGGGAACTGCTCCGAACGTTTATTGAGAATTCAACAAGCGTTTACAAAATTCGCCAGGCATTGAGCCTCAACCGACAGAGGGCTATAATTTATTTATAGCAGGTGTGCCGGGATTAAACCCCACGCGACAGAGGGCACAATGAGGAAAAAATAGCTCTGTTAAGACTTTGCAATGAGAATTTTAGCTTGGAATGAGAAGCTTGGAGGTTAATCTGTTAAATTAGTAATATCTTCTAAAATTGCGTAGATTTTATTTAGTTTTTGAATTAGGGAGGGTCTGGTGATGATATTATCTAACCAGTTTACTGGTCTTGGGGATGGGTTTCGTAGGTGAAAACTGGAGGTAAGGGGACAGTTGTAGTAGTAATGGGAAGCAGTGCCTTCCTCACCACAAGGGCACAGGGTGAGCGTCGTCGGTGGAACCTATAAAGGTATGCTTGAAATTGACCATGACCCGTGAGAAAGGCCGTGATAGGGGGAGTAAGGGTCCAAGTGTTTGAAGTGGGATTTGGGATCAGGTTATAAGTATATCTGCCTTTGAAGGAGTTATCCCATAAGGATTGCCAATTTTGTTTTAATTTTTCCTTGAGACTAAATTTAACATAGGAAGGGGAGGGGGGGGGGCGGGTAAGTGAAAATCAATCGTTGCATGTTCTGTGGCAGTTTTTGCTAAATGATCTGCCATTTCGTTCCCGACGATACCCCTGTGGGCAAAAACGTGTGCCAGGGAGATGATGGATTTTAGGTTATAGAGTTTAAGTTTTTTTTTCAATATTATGGGGTGCCTGCTCCTGTAGTGGGCAATGGTTTGCAGGCCCGAAAGGCTGTCGCTAAAGATGTTAATACTTGGGTAAAAGTGAGCATTTTCCTCAGCCCATTCGACAGCCTTAAGGATGACAAATAATTCCGCCTGAAAGACTGAATTGTGGTTTTCGAGCCTGCAGGACCACTGGAAGATGGTTTCATTGTTGTTAAGGACACAGAGTGCAGCTGCTACTCCGTGTTCAGTCTTGGAGCCATCTGTGAAGATCGCCACAGGAGCTCGGGGTGAAAAGCTATTAATGTTACAGTTGGTGAGAGAAGATGCAACATCCTTTGCCGGATGGATATTCCAGCTGTTTGTAAGGAATTGTATATTTAGATTAGGGAAAAGAGAGTTTGCAAGCTGAGTACTATTTAATTGAAGAATATTAGTTTTTTCACAGCAGTATTGAAGTTGTAGGTGGGCATGAGGAATTCCTGTGACAACGGTCAGGGCGTCAGTGGAGATAGTTTTATAACCTCGGGTGATTTGAAGGATGAAAGGTCTTTGTACTGGGTCGAGTTTGGTTTTGTTTGCCGCCAACAGGTGACCTCCCCAGACGCCCGCGCCATATGTCAAGATCTTGTCTATGGTGGAATAGTACCATATTTTGAGGAAAGAGGTAGAGATTCCCCACCTCTTTCCTACCATTTTTGTGGCGTTATGATAGTGGGATATAGTTTTCAGTTTTATGTCGTTTATATGAGCCGTCCAGTTGAGGTTCCTGTCGACGGTTATGCCTAAGATTTTGAGTTTTTGTACGTGGCGAACACTGACGCCGTTGATCCTCATCATAGGAGACCGTTTGAGAGCTTTGGGGAACGCAAAGGTCAGAGCTTGTGTTTTTGAGGTAGATAGAGTTAGGTCGAGTTCGTTGAGAATATTACTGAAGAGGGAAAGTGCGCCCTTGGCTTGGTTCTCCAGGTCAGTCCTCACCCTTCCCGAGAGAATTACCGAGAAGTCATCAGCGTAAGCACATGTGTCATATCCTTCTGTATTCATTCTTGTTAAGATATTATTTGCTATTAGATTCCACAGAACCGGATCCCAGGCAGGAACCCTGAGGGCAGCACTTTGTCTGAGGCAGTTCTGTGGAGCCATCACCCCAGTTGACCTGGATCTTTCTCTTAGAGAGGTACGAGCTGATGAGCCCCGCAATATTTCTCGGGCAGTTAAGTTTTTGTTATGTGTGTAGAATGTGTCGCCATTCAATGTTGTCGAATGCTCCTTTAATATCTAGGGAGACCAAAGTGGTGTATTTTCTTAACTCTGAGTTTACGGCGCAGGAGCTTTTAATATGTTGCAAAGCATGTTCGCATGATCTGCCCTCTCTGAACCCGTACTGATTAAGATGGAGAAGGTTGTTAGATTCGAGATGGTAATTTAGTCGAGTTACTATTAGTTTTTCTTATAATTTGCCAAGAGTAGGTAGGAGGCAGATCGGTCTGTACGAGGATGGTTCAGAGGGAAGCTTCCCTTGCTTTAGGAAATACACCACTTCCCCCTTTCTTAAGGTCTCCGGAAAGTACTCCAAGTTAAGGCATGAGTTGGTCCAGCTGTATAAAACGTGGGGGATTGTGTAATAGATATGTCTAAGAATTTTGAAATCTATATGATCTGGACCAGGAGCTTTCTTAACATTAAAACTATGCAGAATGGCTTTGACTTCTGCCTCCGTGAAGGGGTCATCCAAGGGAGTCGAGAAGGTTGGTGCGTTGAAGTTTGCGTATTTACTTGTTGGGAATAAAGTTTCAGTAAGGTGCTCTAGGTTGTTACGTTTGGAGGACTGGGCTGGAGGACGTTCCAGTTTCAGCTCAGTGGGTGTAAAAAACTTATTGCTGTAAAATGTTTGAGCTGTGCCAAAAATGTTTGTTTGTGTGAGTTATAGTTACTGTCTACCTGAGTAGACGGAATAAAATTTTCGAAGAATTTATGACCTGGATTCAAAAGTTTTCTTTTTTAATATTCTGCCAATTGCGCAGTTAAGATGTGCTGCAGCGTTGCATGTACATCTGATGGGAGCCAAACTTTAAAAATTTGCATTTTCCATCTAAACCTGTATGCATGTGAATTTGTGTCCAATTTGCATTACTCATTCTTGATGCGTCATTTTTTTGTGTTAGAATGTATATAACAGTGAGAATTTGAGAAATTTTAAAACGCTTAATAATGGTATATTTAATCGCATATGTTTGCTTTTATTTATTTATTTTTATTTATTTATTTATTTATTTAATTTATTTATTTATTTTTTAATAATAATAATGCCTACTACACCCTTAAGGTCAAAAGTATCAAGGATATTCTAAAACCTCGCTAGTACCTCCTTCTGTTTTTTTTTTTTTTTTTTTTTTTTTTTTTTTTTTCAGTTAGTGGATGTACATTTTATCTACTCACTAAAATAATGTTGGGTATTTTCCTCCATTAAATTTATTAAATTTTTCGACAGAAAATCGTAGCATAAATCTTCCTCCCTCATTTATGAAATTAGATATAGCGTACAAAATATTAATATCACAGTACTTGATTTTTTATTATACATCGAAAAATACTGCATGTCTATTAAGAAAATAATTTCATATTAAAATGTTCGTATAGAAGTGAAATAATCATGATTATCTTAAAATATAAAATAATCACAAATTCCTCATTTTTATGAAAGCTCCATAAATTAAATGACAAATAATAAAGTTGCAATTCGTGTTTATTTGTAAAGACTAATGCAATAATTTATCTATTGTTAGAGACCATAACAGACCATACAGACCGGATAAGAACCGCAAATTCAATCGTCTGGAAATAATTTGTAATAGATAGTTAAAAGCAGAATTCCCAATTTATATGGGTATTAATTTTAATTTTTTCTTTTCATCAAGGAATATGCATATAGAATATTTTTAATAGATTTGAAGCCATATTCATACTAAAAATAAACTGCTTCTTTTTAAATAAAATCTTAACAATGGATATAAGTAAGATATAAATAGAATTATTAATTATTTACACTAATTTTTAAAGTGTTCACTCATAAAAGTTGATTTTATATTTCATTGAATATACTTTTATAGCGTAATGCAGTTGGTTTTTACTTTTCTAATTTGATATAGCAATTTTTGTCATAAAGTAAATTAGCAGCATATACATTTAAAAACATTAATTGTTAGAGAACAGTGATTGAAGAGCCCTTATAAAAAATCGGATTCGTACAAACCCCCAATTATAGAATTTTTTGTTATAATATTTTAAAAACACTCAGATTTCTTTTGAAGTTTGAACAAAGAAAAATATTACAAATTTTAAAAGTTAAAAAGGGGAATTTTAGAGTTGCTTTCATAAGAAATATTTCTTTATAACACTTTAATTTTTATGAAATATTAGCGATAAATGCAATTTAACAAAACTTTTTAAAACTAAAGAAAAAAAAAAAGAAAGAAAGAAAGAAAGAAAGAAAGAAAATAAAGGAAAACAAAAAGAGACAGAAAGGAAGTCATATTTTTATTTTTGAATTAAAAATGTGTAAAATTTATCAAAAAATTTTAACTCTAAGTAATTTTAACAATATGACTTTATCAGTACGGTACAGGTGTAGCAAATCAGACATATTTAAAACTTCTAAATTATTGATAAAAACAATATAAACTCTATTTTATTTCTTATTAGCTTTTAAAAATTCATTCTCATTTTTTTAAAAATATGTTACAAATTATTTTCAAAACAATATTTATTAATTTGGATGAAGTTTTCTGATTTTCCTAATTTTTTTACAGGAAACAAATTAGATTTTTAATACATACATTTATTAGAAATGTATTTAACCCACAAAATTGTTCTATGGTTCTTTGCTGTAATCGAAATAAATACTGTGTTTTTTCACATTTATGGTCGTTATTGATATCAAATATCATAACATACAAAGATACATGCTGATAAAAAAATTATTTTAATATTACAATATTTTTTTTGCAAAGGAAATTTTCTATTGGACTATTTAATAAATATGAGTTCGGGAGAAAATATACGTGTGAATTGATTTTAATCAGCAACGAGCAAATTAAATTATAAATAATATCTAATGTCCTATAAATTATTTGTCTTATTTATTTTTCACTAAATTGTTTGTTATTAAACATGAAACATTTAAAAGCTGCACACATGCATTCCTTAACGAATAATTCATCAGTAGCACGTTAAGGAATGATCAATGGCGATATAAGATACTGAATGATCTTTGAGGGATATGATGCATTATTACGTATTACAACCACATTTGATATATTTGCGTGTAAGAATTTTAGGACATTATCAGTTAATGCACCATTTTATATTGACTGAGCCCAATTATACATACATTGGATTGCATTTAGTATTATAATACTCTGATGTATACAAAGCGAATGTATATATAATACTTCGTTGTAATAAATTTGTAATTGTAATTATAATTATTTATTATTTATACTATGAAAATTGTAAATATAATTTCTATACGTTTTAATTAAATTAAAATGTAGTAAATTTAAGTATTTCTGCTCTTTTACCATTTGATTCCAAAAGAAACAATAACAGAAAAATGATAAAAATTCTCTTTCACTTCTTTAAAGGACGTTTTCTCCCTTCAAATAAAGTGCGACGTAAAACTCAATCAACCAACCAACCAAACCTTCACATAGAGAATTGCTTTGAAATGAAGTATGAAATGTTATTAAATTTAACAATGGCTATATCACCAGGTTGAGAAAGTTTCTTTTTTTTTTTTTTTTTTCCCCAATTGAAACTTGACAATATATATATGTGTCAAGAATTAATAAATAATAAATTTTCATGTCAAGAACTAATAAATAATAAAAATAGAACGTATAACGATTCTCTACACAGAAAAAAGAAAAAAAAAACCTGGTTATATTACAGATAATTTCTAGCAGCAAGTTTCCCAACCCACAGGTTCCAAGGCGTACTAGTCGATGATGTTACCTCTATAAGTCCCGGAACCACATTTAATGCTGTTATTACGCTCTTCCCAATCCTGATTTGATACAAAGCTCACCGTAAGGAAAACAATACATATATATATATATATATATACACTGATGAAAAAAAAATCCCAACACCAGGAAGGAACTGTGCTAGATAAACGAAATTTGGTAGGCGTGTTTATACATCTGAAAGATGACGTCGATTCAAATTTCGAGCTACGCGCATAAGTGTGGCGCTAGTAGTGACACTATGAACATGCAAATGAGGTTTGCTTTAAATAAGCGCTGTAAGGTTCGTGATCGTTATTTACAGTTGAGATTTGACGTAGTGGGTTAATGTTAGTCAAGGATGCCTCTAAGAAGACGAAGAAGCCATTTTATCAATAGCTCACAGAGTTTGAACGAGGTCGTGTAGTAGGGCTACGAGAAAGTGGGTTTTCTTTCCGCGATATTGAAGAAAAACTTGGCAGGAATGTATCCACTGTGCATGAGTGTTGGCAGCAGTGGTCAAGGGAAGGTACTGCCTCAAGAAGACTGGGATCCGGGCGGCCACGTGGCACTACTGAGAGGGAAGACCGCCGTGTTCGGCGTATGGCTGTGGCTAATCGTACTGCGTCTGCAGCTGAAATTCGAGCTGCAGTTGGCACCACAGTGACACAACGAATTGTTACAAATCGGTTACTTCAGGGACAGCTCCGAGCCAGACGCCCTGTAGCGTGCATTCCACTGACTCCAAACCACTGCCGTTTGCGACGTGAGTGGTGTCAGGCTAGAGTTCATTGGAGGACGGAGTGGAGATCTGTTGTGTTTTCTGATGAAAGCCGGTTCTGCCTTGGTCGCAGTGATAGCCGTGTGTTGGTTAGAAGGAGGCCAGGTGAACGCCTGCTAGCGACCTGTCTGCGGCCTAGACACACAGGGCCTACTCCTGGAGTTATGGTTTGGGGAGCAATTTCGTATGACAGCAGGAGCACTCTCGTGGTTATCCCACGCACCCTGACTGCAAATTTGTACGTCAGTCTAGTGATACAACCTGTTGTGCTGCCATTCATGAACAGCATTCAAGGGGGTGTTTTCCAACAGGATAACGCTCGCCCTCATACCGCTGTTGTAACCCAACATGCTCTACAGAGTGTCGACATGTTGCCTTGGCCTGCTAGATCACCAGATCTTTCTCCAATCGAGCACGTATGGGACATCATTGGACGACAACTCCAGCGTCATCCACAACCAGCATTAACCGTCCCTGCATTGACCGCCCAAGTGCAACAGGCATGGAACTCCATCCCACAAACTGATATCCGACACCTGTACGACACAATGCATGCACGTTTGCATGCTTGCATTCAAAATTCTGGCGGTTACACCGGTTACTAATGTACCAACTTTTCACATTTGAAATAGCTCTTCTCGCCAATGGCTCTACTTGTGATCTTGAAACTTTAATCAATTAAATATGTTACCTAGACAAATGTATTGGTGAAATTTCATTACGGTACAATAATTTTTTCTTGGTGTTGGGATTTTTTTTTCCATCAGTGTATATATGCTTATAAATCGTACTTAATAATGATTCTTTAAATTCTTGTTTTAAAAAGATAACTTAAATTCTTGTATTAATAGAATAACTTAATACCAATTAACTTAATATCATTAAATTTTTGTTTTAATAAAACAACTTAATTTCAATAAAATAAACATTATTTATGAATAAATTCCTTCTATATTAATAATTAACTACTTAATAAAAAAAATAATTATAGGATATTAATTATATTACTCATTGATGCCACTAACTTTTATATATATATATATATATATATACTCTATCAGCTACTATAAACATTCCTGATCTCATTCCACGGAATTTAATATTGATTAGTTAAATTTAAATATAAATTAGATACTAACATCGTTATTTTTAATATTTTGATTATTATTCCACTGACTACTTATAAAAATAAAAATTATTATTTTTTTAAGTGTTTATTAATTAAAGAGCTTTATTTACGAATTGTAATAGAACTTCAACTTCTGCTTTGAATTGCTAAGATATTTAAGCTTCTCGTGTTAAAACTTCTCTTGAACAAATTATTCTTATTATATATTATTTTATTTATTTATTTATTTCACATACGTTAGTAAGTACTTTTCTGGTTTCTTCATAGAGGCTACCACACATATTTATGGAGATATAACGGTAATGTTTAAAACACTGAAAAAAAAAAAAAAAATCCACTTTTTAAATTATAACACGAAGGGTAAACCCAGAACAAGGATATTAAAAAAAAAATTGTCGTACTTCATTAGACACAGCACACTGCAATTAGAATTGAAAAATGTCAAATACCTTACGTTATATGAGCTTTTTTTACTAAATAATTTTTATCTACGCATACGTTAGATTCATTTCATCATAAAAAATTCCTTTTCATAATTTAATAGCCAAATGTATTGACAAACAAATATCGAGTAATTTTTAAGAGTTATCAGGGGTAGAATGAACAGAATTTCAGTTCTCTTAAAATAAAAGCTAAACTATGAGGGGTTTTACTCACATTTTTGTTTTGATTCAATCAATACCTAAATACAATGCAGTGTTCGCTGATTATAAATAAATATTGATAACCCCCTAACATCTTTCTTTTTTTTTTTAACTTTTTAACTGAAAATAATCATTATAATAATAATAATATCTCTCCTTAAATCTTATTTTGGGCAATTACATATAATTTTGAACTTGACGGTCTCCAACCTACCCCGCTTATCTTGGTAGTATTTTCCCGCCTAAGCACTTCCGGCATTTGACGTTGCTATATTTTTAACAGTAAGTTGTGTTCCTTATCTTGCACTCACTTTGGGTTTTAAGTTGATATATTTAATTAATCAGAATAATTTATTTTCAAGGTTCAACTCAGAAAATGTGTATTAAAATATAAACAATTTTGATCATTTTTATGAACCATTCTACATACTTTGGTTCCAAATTTATGTGCAAAATTGTAATTCATAGAAGGCTGAACTTATTGCATTTCCAAATTTTAAATCTTATTTTTTGAGATGGGCTTGTCTGGCACTCTACAAAAAGTTTTTAAAAATCTTCTTCACTGAACACTAGAGACTAAATTGTGGCTCTAGTAAAAACAGTTCCATGTCATCCTTGAAAGTTCTCGTTCATTTTGCCAGCGAGCTCTAAAAACCCCTATAAAAATTCTAAAGCGTTTCCCTATATTATCGTACTCAATCTCCTGAAAAATCTCTGAAAATAAATGCGAACACAAGAGTCGAGTTTTAGTTACAATATATATATATATATATATATATATATATATATTATGACCCAATTCTAGGAAATCAAGCGAGAATTTCTCGCAATACAAAAAATATTCATAATATTGTTTTACCATCTAGAAAAGTGTATACCAGAAATTCTCCATCATTTCGTCTCTCCGGGTTATTTGTTTACCTTATACGCATAATCAGATACCTATATTTTTAACCGACTTCAAAAAAAGAAGGAAGGTTCTCAATTCAAACCGTATGTCTTTTTTTATGTTTGTTAGCTCATAACTTCTGAACGGATGCTCCGATTTTGATACTTTTTATTTTGTTGAAAAGGTCTTGGTCTACAATAGGTCCCATTGTAATATCTTTACGATCTAAAGAAAATACAGGGTACCCAAAAAAATCAGTCCCAACTCTTTTAACTGCTAAACGGCTGCAGCTATAGTGATAAAAATGGTATGTAAGTATAGCAAAGTGGCCATACTGTACAAGGTTAAACCGCTTGCAGCGCCACCTGGTGGAAAATAGCGGAGTTAGTGTTCCTATCTCGAAAACGGTTCTACAGAAAAAGTGAATTACAAAGCTAAAGGGTATCACCGATTTAGTACAAAAAGATAGTTTAGACATTCATACTAACGTTAATATCTTGGAAACGGTTCAAGACAGGGGGACAAAGTGAATTATAAAATTGCAGAGCATCATCGATTTAGTACGAAAATATAGTTTTGTTATTCATGCTAAAAATACAAGGCTAAAAAAGTGCATTTTTTTGTTCACAATTTCTTACACTATACATACTTGAGCTACATTGCTCACGTTGTAGCGTAGCTGGTGAGACATACGCTATATAGTTCAAAATACGGTTACTTGATACTTTTTATTTTGTTGTAGAGATCTTGGTCTGAAGTAGGTCCCATTATAACTTCTTTACAATCTAAAGAAAATAAAGCGCCATCTGGTGAAAAACAGCGGAATTAGAGCTCCTATCTCAAAAACGGTTCAAGATGGGAGAAAATTTAATTACGAAGTTGTAGAGCATCTTCGATTTACTACGAAAAGACAGTTTTCAGACATTATTGCTAAAAATAGAACGCTTAAAACGTGCAGTTGTTTGTTCGCAATTTCCTACATTGTGCACACTTGAACTACGTTGCACACTTTACAGCGTAGCGGATGACACGTATACTCTGTGGTTCAAAGTACTGTTACTGTAAGCTGTCACATCGATTAGCGCAAAGTCGTTTTCAACCAACTTCAAAAAGGAGGGTGTTCTTAGTTCAAGCTATGTGTTGTTGGTGGTGTTTGTAAGCTTATAATTTCGTAAGAGATTCTCTAATTAACCGACTTCAAAAAGGAGGAGGTTCATAATTCAAAGCGTATGTTTTTTGTTTTTGTTTTTGTTTGTTAGCTCATAACTTCTGAACAGATGATCCGATTTTGATATTTTTTGTTTTAGTGTCTTGGTCTGAAATAAATCCCATTGTAAGATCTTTACGATCAAAAGAAAATACAGGGTGCCCAAAAATGTCAGTCCCGACTCTTTTAACTGCTGAACAGCTGCAGCTATAGTTATAAAAGTGGTATGTAGGTATTGTAAAGTGGACATGTGCTACGCGATTCAACCGCCTAAAGCGCCACATGGTGGAAAAGAGTGGAGTTAGCGATCCTATCTCGGAAACGTTTCAAGACAGGGGAAAAAGTGAATTATAAAATTGCAGAGCATCATCGATGTAGTACGGAAAGATAGTTTAGAAATTAATGCTAAAAACAGAACGCTTAAAACGTACATTTGTTTGTTCACAATTTCCTATTTTGTGCACACTTGAACGACATTGCATATGTTGTAGAGTAGCGGGTGACATTTATGCTATGTAAAATTCAAAGTATGGTTATTGTAAGCGGTCACATCGATTAACACATTGACGTTTTAAACAGACTTCATAAAGGAAGAGGTTCTCAATGCAAACCATGTTTCTCGTTGTTGTTGAAATTTGTTAGCTTATAACTTCGTAAGAGATGATTCAATTTTAATACTTTTTTTGTTGTCTTAATGATCTTGGCCTGAAATAGGTTTCATTATGATTTCATTAGGATATAATCAAATTACAGGATACTCACAAAAATCTGTTCTCACTCTAACTGCTGAACGCATGCAGCTACAATGGTAAAAGCAGTATGTAAGTATCGATGTTGAAACTTCTGTCCGTCAGCTGCAATGGATATTTTGCTCTTTATTTGAACTTTACGCTGCGCAATTTCCAGCGCAGCGGGTGACACGTATTCACTGTAAAGTACAATATATATGCCTAACAGAATTTTCGGTTGTGAATACAGCGTATCTGTCCTTTACATTTCTAAAGACTTTTTAATTTAACGTATGTTCGTTCAATAGATAGTTTTATGCTCATATCCGATAAAGGCAAGAAAAGTAACACAACTTAAAAATGCAGCATTTGAGAAAAATCAACTTAAAAATAACTTGACTATAATAAAACTGGCACAACTGTCTCTCGAGTGGATAACTTTCTAGATGGAGATGTAACTTTTTTTTTCACATTGGGTGCATTTCATGTATTTTTCAGTGACATAAACCATTTTTTAAGTAATGTCACTTTTCTTGGAACTTATGATTTGTGAAACTTCCGTCGAACGTCTTCTGATGCTCTGCTATATAAATAAGTTTTCACTGAAAAGAGAAAAATAAAATCTTTTTGTAAAAAAATAGAACCGACTCCAAAAAGGAACTGCTATTCAAACAACTAAAAATGAAAGAAAGTTGGCAGAAAATGGAACTGTAAATTGCGCCTAAAAGTATAAAATAATTTCCTTAGCCAAACAACCTATAACACTACAATTAATCATAACTTTTGAAGTCGGCGCAAAATTAAATAAAAATTGATACCTTTGTTCAATACAAAAATCAAATCCTATTCAAAATACACATCTCACATTGTTACTTGCAAAACGCAACCGAGAACTAATTTGATTCAAGAAATCAAATAAGATTTCGTAAGCAGCAAAAGTTGGCGAAGATGCTGGTATCTGACGTCCTTGGTGAAAGAATAATCACAAAATTATCTGGCAAACATATTTAATTTCTTTGGGATATCATGATTATTTTCATAAGGTATATCAAGAGATAAATCAAGGATATGAAACAACACATCGTACAATATATATTATGAAAATATACATCTTGCGTGTATATTTTGCCTTACGTTTTGTTCCCCAAACCCAAAAGCCATCAAGGATGATAGTTATCAAAGTTATAACAAATTTGCAAAGGAAACTAACTTCGTAGAAACATAAATATCGCATTGTGAAGAATGTTCACTGTTCTATGTAGATGCTACTAATGGGCCAATTGTATACAGTGATAAAATAATAAAGGAAACATGAAAATGGATCATTCGAAACAACAGCATTTGTTGCTACCGATCTAAAGACAAACCTTTAAAAACTAATTAAATTTTATTTAATTTTGCGCCGACTTCAAAAGTTATGATTAATTGTAGTGTTATAGGTTGTTTGGCTAAGGAAATTATTTTATACTTTTAGGCGCAATTTACAGTTCCATTTTCTGCCAACTTTCTTTCATTTTTAGTTGTTTGAATAGTAGTTCCTTTTTGGAGTCTGTTCTATTTTTTTACAAAAAGATTTTATTAGTATTGAGAATCAGAAAATGGCGATTTATTCGTTATACATGAAAACAGTATATATATATGAATCTATCTATCTATATATATATATATATGTATTTTTTTTCCTCTCAGTGTTTAACTATTGCTATAAGCATTGAACTCATCTCTATAAAGTGTATCTCGAAAATGAATTAACATTTTGCAATACTATTTAATTAAACATTTTACAAATAATAATAAAAATAATTATAATTATACCAATTGTTTGAAAATTTGAAAAAAAAAACGTTTTACATTATTTTCGTTATATTAGTTATTGCAAAATTTAAAATACATCAAAGTCATTAATTTGTTTTGTGAATTAAGTTTGTACAAATATTTTAAGACCACAAAAAAGCTAATAGGATAACTTCACGGTAAAATATCTTACAAGGAAGGTCTCCTTAAAACGCATACTGAGAATATCGTGAAAAAGTTACAGAGATACTATTTACATAGGTAATACAAGATCAGTCAAAGTTATCGGAGGAATTCCAAAAAAAAAAAAATTCCATAAAAAAAATAAACTATACAGTTCAGCCACATATCCTAAAACTAGCAGTGAGACGCGCCCAAAATGTTGGAGAGATGCCAGCTTTGCCGACAGTTTGAAATTTGGAAAACATCCAGAAATCCCGTGCTTTGTTATTGCTCATTTTCTCTGAGTCAGATGACTGTCACCCCTATTTTAGCATTGGACTCGTTGAGTTAGCACTTGCGCAGATGATTCCATGGTTTCATGAAGTGTGGTCGAAGAATACTTTCGAATATTTGGCGTAAAAAGACAAAAAGCGTACGCGATTTGGCAAGCAACATCTTTTCCCGTCAAATGGAATTAATTTTAATGCGTTTAACAATTCCTTGCGAAACAAATCTTTCTGAATAACGTTATAGTAAACATAGTTTGAAATTAATACATGAAATAATTGGCTGTTTCTTATGCAAGATTATTTAGTATGTGCATGTGGCTTTTTATTAAAAGTACACTCATGTCCATAAATTAAGGATAATGCTAAATGCGGCAAAGAAAGGTTCAGAAGCAAAACACATTCTTCGTCTAACGAATTATCGGAAAATTACGATAAAATTGAGTATACGACTGAATTGCTTCTTCAAGATGTGAAACCTCAAATTAAAAATTATATATCATGGACTAGATGAAAGCTGTAAATTACTGGCATAATGTGGATTCTGTAAATGCATGTGGCAGTTTAAAAAGTGTCCAAACGAAGTTCAAAATATATATAAAAATTACGTTAATTATATCATTGGGAGAAACAAATAGAAAATATAACTAGTCGTAGGAAAAAGTAAAAAATAAATATAAAAATCTTTTTCTTAGGAAGGGGGAGGGGGTAGGATTACAACTTCTAATGAAACATTTTTCAATTTCAAAGTTTATCATCATAAAATTAAATTTGTTTTTGTGCATTTTTGTAATCCAAAGACCTGTTTCACTCCCCCCCCCCTTCTAATCTATGATTATTATTTAAACCCATAAAGAGCTTAAAAATTTTAATTCTTTATAATTTTCCATTAAAATTTGTATTAAAGCTTGTATTAATTAAAAAGATACACGGTTCATAAATTACAGTTATACAAATATATTTTTTTAAGTTAGATTTATTTAAATTAATTCAGTTTATAGAGTTAAAAAAGTTATTTGTTAAATTTTATCTAACAAATGTAATAAAAAGAAAATTATAATAAAATGTGTAAATTTTTAATATTAATGGGTAATGTATACTGAAATTTGAAACTTAAATTTAAGTTTGAAATAATTTTTATAAATTTAAATTTTGATCGAAATTACTGGTTGTGAAATCGGTATTCTCCGAAAACACAAAATAACACACTTATAAGTGATTTCCGTTTACAACTGATTCATTTTCAAACTGTTATGTACGTACTTTTTAATTTACCATTCAATATAAATAAATGTGCGTACTGTTTTAATTTAAGCCACATGATATTTAACATTCAAGTAAAACTTAAGCTTAGTTTGAATATTTCACGTTAAATTGACGGTTGCTTAAATTTATCGTTAGGTTTACTTATAAATATATATGGCAAAATTATAGTTATAAAAGTACATTTATTCAAAATAAACTTTCTTAAACTAGTTCAGAATAAAGAGTGTGGAAAACGTTTTTCTGTAATGAGCATTTATCAAAAAATCCGTTTTGCACGAGTTATCATTGTGTCGCCAACGAGCGTTAAACAGCCAAGAATCGGACAGTTTCAATATTTTTTTACGGACGATGTATAGTGTTTCCGCCGGAATTTTTTATAAACATACATAACCGCATGAGGAGAGTATTCTGTAATTTTTTCAAACTTTTTTGCGTATGTGCCTATGGAGATCTTCCTTGTTAGTGACAATGGCAAAAAGGCTTTTTAGAAAATAAGCGTTAAAATTTAGAAAGGCGGTGTGTTTGGTCTTAATATGAGCTATGATTTTGCGCATAACCTTTGAACCAAAGTATTTAGAATAATAAATAGAAAACCAAAACGTTTATAATTGCTCATATTTTAATGTATGTGCTCTAGACTTCTCTTTATGTTTTATATTATGATTGCAGTAAGTTGTATCTTATGTAGCATGTCAAATTTCCTAAAAATGACATACCATTTGGTTGAATACTTTGCATGTTTTTATTAAAAAGTGTGGATTTCTTTTCTTTTTTTTTTTTTTTTTTTTTTTTAAGAAACATTAGTAGCTCTATGAATATATGTGCTAGTCTCATACAAGTAATGTACATAATTAGGCGAAACCTCAGAACTATATGTTACAGCCAGATCGTATTTCAAGCATTATTTTTTACAGGATGATGCAAAACATTAAATTTTGTTTTGAATTTTTTACTAGTCTCAATTTTTCTTTCAGTGTGAAACTTTTGCTGAAATATGAGAGTAGAGCCAGATTGCATTTCAAGCATTATTTTTTACAGGGTGATACTAAACATTATGTTCTTCTTTAGCGTTTTACTCGTCCCCTTTTTGCTTTCATTGCAATGATATTGCTGAATTATGTGAGATATAACATGTTCTTTACACGCCTGAAGTTTCAAGATTCATGTATGTTTTGAAATATTCGACAAAACGTCTCAAATCGGAAGTGTGCAGTCATCTATGGAAAGGTAATTTAATATGATTATAGTTAAGATTTTAAAAATTTCACATGTCAAGTTTAATTATTATAATAGAAATAGAATATACAGAAAGATTTCAATGAAATCTCGCATTAAATAGCTTTATTAACATTTCACATGCTTCCTAAATTAAAGCTTTCTATTTGTTTTATTTTAGATATCCATTAAAAATGCCGATTATTCGAAACTTTTATGTTAGATGTACATAAACATTTATTATATTTGCCAAACAAATTTTAACTTTGAAATTTTAATTTTTTGTTTGTCGAAAATATCCAATAGTTTTTTAGTTTTTATATACAAAAAAATGTAAAGCATAAATCAAAATTTATGATTTTCGATTGTCAGATAATGGTTCCAAAAATTATAGCACATTAACGAAAAATACTACTGTAATTTCTGTGTTTAGTGGCTGGGAAAGATAGTCGCGGCATGTTTTGCGGTAGTATTTTTAACCTTATTTTCCTAGTGTACAACAAACTGATTAATGATTATATTATATCTAAAGATTCTTGAGTGACAATTGCTCCTATACATACAACGATTTTTCGCACAACTTTTGAGCCGATTGTTAATTTCAGCTAATTTTGTTGGCTCAAGTGGCCTCACCTTTTAGTGTAATAGGAGTTGGTAATACGATTATTTTTTTTCTCTCGCTAGTCATAAAAAGTTGTTTGTTCGAGCAATTTCTCCATCGATAATAAACCAGTGAGATAACAGCTCGTTAAACGAGCTGAGAAAACACGGAACCGGCGGTTTGAAGTTATTCATTGTTCTCCTCATTGTACACGAAGACTTACCGAAGGCCCCAGAAAAGAGCGATAAATAGATGTGCGTTGACATGTACTGAACACCTTGAAAAACTGTGTTTTGGACGATCTTTGACTCAACTTTTGCATTTGGAATTCGGCCTCCAGAAATTGGAGCAAAAATTGGCTCAAATGAAAGTTGCGTGAAAATGTTTTGTGTGTAATAGTAGCATTAAAGAAGTGAACACGATTTAAAAACCGAAAAACTTTAGAAGACACTAGTTTTACTTTTGTGCTATTTCTCACCTTTTGTAAACTCTATCACAAAGAATGATGCATCATCAATGGTATCATTATATGACCTTTCACTACAGCCAAGATCATGAATACAATACTTTATTACACATTTTTGATAGTCCTGGCGCCATCTATTGACTCATTTCAAAGGAAATATGAAGTAAGATTTTATGACAGATTATATTTACATATTTCTCCATCAGAAATTCCTGAAGATTTTTGAAGAATAAAAAAATGTATAATTATTAACAGATGTAATAATAAATGATAGATATAAAACAGATATAGTAATATAAAAACAGATGTAATAAATATTGCAAGCTTTTTTTATTTAGCTGGCAAGTTATTACTTTTTTTTTTTTTTTTTTTTTTTTTTTGAAGCGTTGGTATCCTAATCTATAAAGCTTATAAAAACAGAAATATTTAAAATATAAAGAAAAATCAATGCAAATATGCCACTCTTTTTGAGTTCGAACGCCTTTTTTATATTTTGGAGAAATTGTTTTTACAAATTTTAATTCCTTAAATGTATTTATACTGGCTGGAGTATTGTTACAAGTCGTTATTTGTTACATTTTCTAAAAGGATTATTTATTAACTATGTACAAATATGCAACTTGTATTTCTTATATTTATGTTACTTCGGAAAACGACTGAATGTTATTGAAAAAATTAGGTATTTCGTTTACACGCAATAAAGTAGAACTTACAGGTAACTTTCTTCATGGGTTTATTGAAAGAGTTATTCGAATCTCTGACTTCAATAATTTAGGAAGAAGTAAGATATGTACTATTATTGCGACATTTAATTTCCATTTCTTTCCTGAAATCGTTTGACGAATATGAGATAGTTCCTGTATTATTACTTTACCATTAAACCTTATATTAATCTTAAGTTACATACATATTTTTGCATTTGTTTGTAATTGTTTACTCTGAAATTCCTAATGCTATATTAAATATCTTTGTGTTGGGAAAAAATGTAATCAATGTGATTTACTGCATGCATAGCAAAATTATTGCTGAATACTTACGATTTGATTCTTTACCAAAGAAAGCTAGAAAATATTATTTTTATTTGTTGTTTAGCTATTATTGCTTTATAACATAAAATGTAGAGAATTTTTAGAAATAATTAAGATTTAATATTTCTATATATGTTTTTAATATTAATAATTTTCCTTGTAAAAAAATCTGTTTTAATAGGTTTTATGGATTTATTTAATAACATTGTAAGAGTTTATATTTAATTTACTGTTTTAAGAACCACATAGAAAAGATCGCCAATATTCTTTTGAAAAACGCATCATCAATTGCCCATAGCGCAGCACTAGTGCGACATAAAACCCAACCAACCAACAAACCACCCTTTTCATGAACTTTAATTTTAATATTTTCTTTTGCTTTGTTTCTGTGTTATAACAAAATATGATAAACATACTATAAATATTTTATAAAGCATTATGTTTTTTATAAAGTATTTTATAAAGTATTCTATTTTTTCTAAACACTTTTATCTAGATTACTTTTCTTCAGTGTGTAATTATGATTAATTAAGAAGAAAATTACTTTTTTAAAAGAGTGGTGTAAAAAAAAGCGGGTGGTAACAGTATTACGGAAAAAAAATAAAAATATTGGCAGCTATAAGCACCATTCTGTTTCTTTGCAAAGTTCGCAAAATAATTATAACTTATCTTAACCAAGTAATATTTAAAAAATAATATTTTTTAGAGGTTTTTTTTTTTTTTTTCCAATTTTAATAAAATTAAAAGGTTCCGAATTCAAAATCCATCCCTTTAAAATGTTCAGCGTCTACTTTGCCGGGAATTTATAGATCTCATGTAGATTATAAATTTCACTATACAATGTAAATTTTTGTTAAAAATATAATAATAATAAAAATTAAAAATAAATAAATAAAATAAAAATAATTTGTGTTTATTGATAACGTGGTTTCAAGTCTTTCTTAAAAATATACATACAATTATTTAAAAGGCAATTTTCCATATTCTTGTAAAAAATAATTACTTGAATTGTAGGGCTCTACAGAAAATTTCTTAATATCTATTTAAGAAATAGGCTTAAAAATACGATTATTTTTTTAAATTTATTCATTCATTTTCTTAAAGCTAATGAGCATTCTTTGCAAGTAATTGATGAAGCTTAAATTTCTAATTTCTTATAATAATAACACTCTCTTTTCAAAATCTTTTTGGTGTTTACGAATTTCCTTTGAATATTATGCACAAAAATAATATTTAATTTCACAAAAGAACAAAAATGAACACAAAAATCGCAAACGTTTTAAAAATAAACTTAATGAAACACAAGTAATATTTACTCATTAAATTCCAGCATTTTTTTTTTTTTTTTTATATAAAATTTATTGAATGGTATATGGAATTTTCTATTAAGTAGATTGATTTAAGAAAAAACAATCTATTTTCGAACTTGCATATATAAAATCTTAAAACATATTAAGTGAAAACAAATTATGCCTGTATTATTAGCTAGTTATGTACTTACTTTACATGTTTCAAGACAAGCAAATGGTTTCTTTAACTAATATTCATTTTTCTTTGAAAAGAAAACTTACCTAGTTATTCAGTAAAATTTCTCTCTCTCTCTCTCTCCCTTTTTTTTTTTTTTTTTTTTAATCAAGCGTCCTTTCAAACCATTCTTTTAGTAAATGAGCAGAAAGTGATATACGCTAATATCAGTTGATTTAAGTTCTTTAATGAGTTTGGCTGTGCAACTGACAAAGTCTTTGATCTCTCTAAAACACTCTCACATTAAGTAAAACGTTATTGCAGAGTTCGTTAAAAGATTCACCATTTCTGACGTAATTTAAAAGTTTCTATAGTTGAATTATCTTGTATGGTATTACATAAACTTTAACTTGCATATTATTATACTTATTTTTTTCTATTATTATTTTTTTAACTCATGGAATTATCAATATATTTTCTTTTAAAATGTGTAATAATATTTTAATTGCCCATTTAAACAATGTTTTCTTATATGTTTTGTAAATATAATACCAACAGAATTTCATAAAAATAAATATGCATTGCAAAATTTTGTCATTTATCCAGTCTAAAAAAAAATGCCTATTATAGGGAAAAAAATAATAATGAATTAAAAATAATAATAATAATGATTAGATTCGTATTAAATAGTATTTAAATACTTACTTAATCTTTTAAATATGTTAAAATTATTAAATTGAGATTGTTTGTTTAATTTTAAAAGTATAAATACTGTTTTTTTCTATTTTCACAGGAATATTTATTTAATGACATTATCTTTTACAAGAAGGATAAATGCTGAATACATTCATGCTGAATACATTCTTATTTCAGAAAAGACGGAAAGACAATTCTTATTTTATATAGCGTAAATTGCTTTTATGCAGGGTAGTTAGAAAATAAAATAAACAAAATTTTGAATATTTTAGAAAAAACGTTTTTTTTTTCTCTTTATAAAGTTGTGAAATAGATAATATATCTGCTTAGACATAGGATTTACCTAAAGTTATATAATTTGGTATAAAATATCTGAAACTTTCGCGAATGATTTGATGGGATTTTTACTAAACGAGTCTCATATTTCCAGAAGTTATCGTTGATTTTATTAAGTTTGATACAAAACTGATGGTATGAAAGAAAAAAAAAAAAAAGGAAATTTTTAGTCAGAAAAAAATCGATGAGAAAATTCGTATTTAGATATTGTAATTTTTTTTTTTTTTTTTTCATTTCAAAATCTATATCTCTTGAGCAAAAGACGTTTTCAATGCAAACTTTGTGTGTAGCATCGGCGATACATGTAGGATCGATAATATTAAAGACCATTAAAAAACTTTAATGCAGTTTTATAAAATATGTTTTAGTAATTATTATTAAATAATGTATAAGAAAGTAATGTTAAAACTTTATTTAAAAATTCTCTAATACGTGTTTCTCGTGGTGAATTTGGTCATTAATGATGAATAATTGTAAAGAAAAGTGACCATTAAAGTCATCATTCTAATCTTCAAATGCTTTTTAAAGCTATAAATAATTTCATATACTTAGAATTATAATGTGATATTTGAAATATTTTATACTATTTGATTTGAAATTATTCCTTTATGTTTCAACCTGTATTTAGACAACAAGGAAAATTATTGTACCAAACATTCTTTTATAGCAGTTATACACATATATGCATTCACTGGTGCAGCACTTGCGATTAAGCATTCATCGACGGTCATCGAGTTGATGATCATTTGTGATGAGGCACCCAAGGGGGGCCATCACTACCCCTAACAATGAGAACACACGCATGCCTTGTCCAGGATTCGAACCCGGGCCCAATCGGGCAGGAGTCGGGTGCGCTAACTACTATCTGTCTGGGAGGCAATTGCTGTTATATTATAGTTAATGACCCTTATGTCATACATATTAAATGAAAACAAAACTTACCAGGTAACTTCATATTACTGTATAATATTATAGTATTTGTCCTTATGATACCTATAATTTCAAGACATATTATATCTATATTCGTACTCCAATTTACTAGCTTGTTATTATTATTTAAAAATATACATGCTTTGCTTTATAGTTTTTTCTCTGTTTTATTTAGGCACCAATACTCAAGAGTTTAAATTATTTGGTAAAAATAAAAGAGTTTTGTGAGAAATAACGTCTGTTTTAAAAATAAATATATATTTAAAAAATAAATTAAATAAATAAATAAATAAATTTGACACCGATTATTAAAATCTTAAACATATTTTTAATTTTATTATTATTATTATTTTTTTTTAGCTTAAGCAATTAAATTATGCTAAAATATGTTTAAGTGTGATTTTTTTTTTTTTTTTTTTTTTTTTTTTTTGTAAATTTAAAAAATCTGTCCCCATTTGAATACTACTTAAGATATGGCGTTGGTTTTAATGCCATGCATTTTTTAGCTTTCTCTATTTTAGTTAGCAAATCTGGCACTTTTATATTTCCTAAATATATAAATATCAACTTTGTTCAATAAAAGTTGTTACACTCCAAAAATCTATCAATTCGTTTGATAATGAACGTTTTCATAAAGAAATTTTATTTAATTAAATTGACGGCAGACCATGCATTGGCATTTTACACAATTTCCGAGCTGTGTATTTTCCAGTTCTCATAAGATCTAAGGTTATAAATTTTATAGTTTCTGTACCGTAGTATTATATATATATATATATATATATATATGGTAGCGATTAATAATCTATTTTAACAAAAATTCAAAAATGGCTATAAATACTGATTAAACATGAAATTGTCAAACCCAGAATAAGGTAAGCACAATACTTATCTAAAGAACTGGTGTACTATCAATATTTAAACTTGAAAATCTTCTTCACGCACCATAAAATTAGTTGAAGCACTACCAGTTTCGAAAGGACGTGGCCTTTCTTCTACAGTTGCAAAATACGTACTACTGTCTTGGAGACAAAAGAAAGACTGAAAGCAGGGCAAAACCCAAAGGGAGAGGAGCAACACAACCAACCAACACGAAGCAGCCTGTAAAACCAATCAGAGAGGAACACAACCAAAAAACAGGTAACAAAAGAAACATGCACAAAATGTGGAGGGAATCGATTTTTAGATATTTTTTTTTTTTTTTATTTAAATACCTTACATTTAACTTAATTTAATTTTTTAATTTTGTTAATTTATTATTTTTTTTATTTCATTGATTTATTAATTTTAATTTATTTATATTTAACTTATTTATTTATATTACATTATATTATTTAATATTTATTTATTTATTTATTATATCATTTTATTTAATAATTATTTATTTATTTACTTATTTATTTACAAAATGAAGGAAAAGTTTAATGGAATTAAATGATTTTTTCCAAGTTGTAGACAGCAAAGTGGAATCAGACTTCTCATTAACGATTTTATCGCGATTAAGGTAGATAACTAAATTTTCTAAATATTCTAACTCGGAAACGTGTTTGGCATAAAAGATAATTTTGGCTTGGTGAAAATTAAAACTAGTCAAATTCCTAATTATGTTTCGCAATAGAAGATTTAGATATTGCTTGTTTAGCAACATACCGAGAAAATTCACGTAAACGGCATTCAAGAATTCTTCTTGTTTGACCTATGTAAGAGAAATTGGCCTATTGTTTCGAACATTGGCACTGCAACATATCCTCTATCAAAATTTTTAGCTTCTATTTTCTCTTATATGCAGCACTAATAGTCACTATAAAAAATTCATATGAATTTGTTATTAAGTTAAATAATCTTAATCCTGAAAAATGCTCAATGTTATCTCTTGATGTGAAGTCCTTATTTACCAATATCCCCACTGAAGGTGCACTTAATTGCTTAGAAAAAATGTTACGCGAATTTCATTATTCTGACATTGAAATCAAAGAATTTTTTAACTTTACTAAACTTTGTGTTTTTCAAACTACTTTTGAATTTAACAGCAAATTTTACAAACTGTGTGATTGTTTAAGTCTGGGTAATCCTTTATACCCTATTCTTGCCGATATCTACAAACATTATTTTGAGAAAAAAAATTATTAAAGATGTTAAATTTAAAATATCGGTTACGTTACGTGGATGACACTTTCATTCTTGTTAAAAATCCTTTTGACATTTCTGCCATTCTTCAAATTCCGAATTCTATTCGTCCCCATATTTAGTTTACCTTCGAGTTAGAAAATTGTAATTAACTTCCCTTCCTCGTAGTTTTAGTTACTAGGTATTATTCCTGTTTTAAAACTTCGATGTATAGCAAATCTTTCTCTGTTTCCAACCCTTCCCATGGCCTGTCATATCAGTCGGCTGATCAGAAAACCTCTTACACTTATCTGTATCGTGCCTTTAAAATTTGTTCTGACACAATTTCTCTTAAAAAAAAAAAAAAAAAAAAAAAAAAAAAAAAAAAAACTTAAGTCTCTTGCTGTCAAAAGAGGTTTTAGCCCCTCTAATATTGATAAAGCTCTTAAAATTTCAGTAGAACGAATTCTAATTCTACTCTTTCTAGTGAGGCTAAAATTAAACCTGATAATATTGTTGTCTTGCCTTTTTATACCCCTTGTTATTTAAATTAGGCAAAGTGGTAATCTGTGAATAAACCTGGGCAAACTACAGTAAAACCTGGTTTTCTAGAAAACTGCTCGAGACTACTACAATTTTAAATATAAACTAGTATGTTGTGGCCACCAGAAGACTTTCTTCTATATTTTCCTATACATATTCAATCAGTAACAATATTTAAAAAAAAAAAATAAAAAAAAATACAATTTTTTTTTCTAAGGGTTTTTTTTTTGAAGGGGTACTTGTTTTTTTTAAGGGTACTTCCCCCCCAGGGGGGGAAGCGATGCCCCCCCCATGCACAAAAATTTTTTCCTAGTTACGTACTACTATTATCAATAATTCATATTAATTTTACAATCACAAGTGTAAAATAACTCTTATTATGCACATTTATACGAACTTTTGTCTTATTCTGCCATGTTAAAAATTTAGATAAAATGCTATCACAGCGCCTCCTGTTGAGCTATTCATCCGCAAATATAATCAGCACCAGTTTATGTCGGGGACCAACTAAATACCAAGTTTGGTAAAATTTCGTTTAAAAAAAAAAAAAAAAAAATACGATTTTTTTTTTTTTTTGTTAAAAGTAAAAAAAATCGATAACTTTGTTTTAAATTATCACAGATTTATGGTTCAACCATTCGTTTTAAAGGTATTGACGAGATCTTTCGAATGATACCCATCTTCAAAATTTAACCCCCCCGGGGGGGTACTTCCCCCCCAGGGGGGGAACCGATGCCCCCCCATGCACAATTTTTTTTTCCTAGTTAACTACTACTATTATCAATAATTCATATAAATTTTACAATCACAAGTTTAAAATAACTCTCATTATGCCCATTTATACGGAATTTTGTCCTATAAAATGCGATCACAGCGCCACCTGTTGAGCTATTGATCCCCAAATCTAATGGGCACCAGTTCATGTCAGGGTGCAACTAAATACCAAGTTTGGTTAAATTTTATTCATTGGTTCGTGAGATACAGCGTCCACAAAAAAATGATACAGACACACAGACAGACAGACAGACACACAGACAGACACACAGACAGACATTTTTTAAAAACTATCAATTCGTGTTCAGGACATCCCAAAACGTGTAGATCCGTCAAAAAACGGAGGTCGAAAATTTTCGCGAATCCAATACTTTCTCTATATTACATATAGAAGAAAGTAAAAATGAGATTAAAGGATTTTTGTGATAATCAGTCCATGAATGTCCGTTATCCTCAGAAATAATGTTCACTGTTAAACTACGTTCCACAGGGGTCAAATATATTAAAAGTCTGATTTTCTTCGAAATGGCTCCAATGATTTTTATGAGAAAAGATGAATAAAAAATGTTTGAACATTTAAATAGATAGCAATTATCGTTATATTAAGCAGAATGAGGCATTACTACCTCTTCATCTCCCGAAAAGAAAACACTCGAAAAAGTATACGGCATCAGCCAATTCGATGGTCTTTTTTTACTTTCTTCTATCTTCAATAGAAGAAAGTATTGGATTCGTAAAAATTTTCGATATCGGGTTTTTGATGGATTTACACGTTTTGAGAGCTGTAGAACACGATTTGACCATTTTTAGAAAATGTCTGTCTGTCTGTCTGTCTGTCAGTGTGTGTGTGTGTGACAAAATTTTGTGGCAACTGTTCCTCAGAAACTACTGGACAGAATTTCATACAAATTGGTATGTAGTTGCACCTTGACATAAATTAGTGCCTATCAACTTTTGGTAAAAATCGTCTCACAGGTTGCGTTGCCATCCCGCTTTTTCTAAATTTTTAACATGGTGATATAGGGCAAAAATTTTCAAGATGGGTATCTTTCGAAAGGTCTCGTCAGTACCTTTAAAACGAATGGATGAACTATAAATCTGTGATAATTTAAAACAAAGTTATCGATTTTTTTTACTTTTTACGAAAAAAAAATCTTATTTTTTTTTTTTTTTTTTTTTTAAACGAAATTAACAAAACTTGGTATTTAGTTGGTTCCTGACATAAACTGGTGCTGATTAGATTTGGGGATCAATCGCACAACAGGAGGCGCTCTGATCGTATTTCTTCTAAATTTTTAACATGGTAGTATAGGACAAAATTTCGTATAAATGTACATAATGAGAGATATTCTTAACCTGTGATTGTAAAATTAATATGAATTATTGCTAATAGTAGTAGTTAATTAGGAAAAAAAATTGTGCATGTGGGGGCATCGCTTCCCTCCCCTGGGGGGAAGTACCCTCTGGGGTGGGGTAAATTTTCAAGATGGGTATCTTTCGAAAGGTCTCGTCAATACCTTTAAAAAGAATGGTTGAACTATAAATATGTGGTAATTTAAAACAAAGTTATCGATTTTTTTTTTTTACTTTTAACAACAAAAAAAAAAAAACCTTGGAAATTTTTTTTTTTTTTTTTTTTTTAATATTGTTACTGAGTGAATTTGTATAGGAATATATAGAAGAATGTCTTGTGGTGGCCACAACATACTAGTTTTACTTTCTCTTACCCATAAGGTAGAGAAAGTATTGTTTTTTGGTCAAATTATCGAACGCGAGTTTTTGTTATATTTACAGATTCTGAGGTCCCCTGAATACGAAAATCATGTTTTAGCAAATGGTCTGTGTGTATGTCTGTGTGTCTGTGTGTGTGTGTCTGTGTGTGAGTCTGTGTGTGAGTCTATATGTGAGTCTGTATGTGTGTCTGTCTGTTATCAGCATATCTCAAAAACAAATTATGGCAGTAAGTTCAAACTTGGTATTCTAAATGTGTATCATATAGGGATGCTACAGTAAGCTTTTCGTTAAGATCAAGCAAATGGTTCGTGTACAGGGACAATCAAGAGAATTCTAATACATTACGTCTATGGGGGAAATTGCAGGTAAGTAGAGTTTAAAGTTTATAGACTGCACTAAACCAAATGAAACGAATATATATTTTTTGTAATAGAGATAGTTAACTTGGAAAAAAAAATTGTGTATGTAGGAGCCTTTCCTCCCCCTGGGGGGGGGGAAGTCCCCCTCGACGGGAGTAAATTTTCATGATGGGTATCTTTCAAAAGAGCTCGCAAATACCTTTAAAACGAATGGTTGAACCCTCGATCTGGGATAATTTAAAACAAAGTTATCGATTTTTTTTTTACTTTTAACGAAAAAAAAAAATCGTATTTTTTTGTTTTTGTCTTTTAATATTGAGAATAAAATAGACTTTTTTTGGATATTTGGTGTTATACTACTTCTCTAATATGGAAATCGTCTGAATTATCATAAAAGATAATTTTTTAAAATAATTTTTATAAAATATTTTTTAAAAACAGAATTATTTTTTAATAACCGAATTAAATTCTATATAAATGTAGGTGCATTAATGAAACGGGGGGTTGAGGGGGTCGGTAGCCCCCTCACACAAAACTAATTATCATATAAAACTCTCCTCAGGCCTAATTTGAATTGTTTAACATAGGTTTACATAACATCGTTACCTTACCTCTTAATCTTCAACCTGTATTTATAGTATTAAATTTCAGGGTAAGAGAAAGTCGTGTGAGTGACACACCAGATTATTTTCTTAGAAATTAATCCAGTAAGTGGCAACCTCATATTAGAAAAATCTCAATTTATGCTTAGTCAAATAATTTATTACTTATATTACAATTAATTTATTATGTTTTAATTTTTTTTATCTTTATTTTTTTATTACATGTTTACTCTGGATAGTGTGCCTAAAGAAAAGTTAATCATAATATTTTTTTTTTTTTTTTTTTTTTTTTTTTTTTCAGTTTCAAGCGATTTAAAAAAAAATTTACTTTATTTATTTTTAATAAAAAAAATTCTGTGTATTTTTTATTACATTTTAAACTCATACTGTAATTTTATATTTAATAATTATCAACGTAAGTGCAAATTCTAAGTATTTTAAAATTCAACCCCCTAGTTAATACATAAATTTATTTTTAACACTTGATAGCTTAAAATATGTAAGCTATATAGTAATACGCATTCAAAAAATATGATGTACGTTTTTAATATATTATTATAAGTAAAGGGGATTAAAAGTAGTATCTTTCGAAAGGCATGGCTAATGTGAGTTTGAGAAAAATAATATTCTCATAAGAGGCTAAGAAAGCCAGCAAAAATACCTTTACTTTTATATACACCTGTAATTTTTTGTATACAATCTTTCATCAAAATTATTTTTTTATTATAAGTGCAGACGATATTTTTCTCTTAAAGAAATATTCATATATTAATACGCAAACATGAAAATGTCATGAGATTTTTGGCTATTTAAAACAACAGTAGCTTAAAATTGGTGTCGGTAGAAAGGTAAGTTTAATGTGGGCTACAAGTATATGCATGTATATATATATATATATATATATATATATATATATATATATATATATATATATATATATATATATATGCATATATAATATATCGTATGAAGCCTCTTATATTGCCACGAAAGAAGACAAAAATATCTTTTTTTTTTTTTTTTTTTTTTTTATACACTTTTTATTTTATGCACATAATCTTTGTATTTAAAGTTCCTATAGAATAAAGTTGTTAAATTTTAATGCGTAATTTTTCAAAATGCAATACATTCGGCGCGTGGTTCAGCTTATTTCTGTGGCGTTATTTTTAGGTTGATTTCTTTAGAAATTGACCTATTGCAATCACTTTGTTTATCTATATCTATCTGTCTACCTATATATATATATATATATATATATATATATATATATATATATGTAATGAAAATAATGTCACCACGATAACTCCCGAAATAAAGCTTCAAATCGAACCAAATTTGGACAGCGGACTTACCTTATAAATATCTTGGATGAGTTCGTTAACAAAGTTGCATCGCCTTTTGTTTTAGAGTGGCGGCTTCCGAAATATATTCCAAATCGAACCAAATTTGGACAGTGAACTTATCTTATAAATATCTTGAATGCGTTTGTTAACTAAGTTGCTCCACCATTTTGTTGTCAAGTGGAGGTCACACTGTAAAAAGCGTATTTATGACCCTATTTACTTGAATTTTGATGTATACATAGGCAGTAAAAGGTTCACAACCAAGTTTATTAATGAACGTTATCCGCCATTTTTTTACAAAGTGCGATTGTCATAAACTATGCAAGACAACTAGAAATTAGCCTACCACTTGGAAAATTAAAAACATGATAATTTTTTTAATTCTGATTCAATTGGATCCAAAGTTGGACAGGGATCTTATCATCTAATTATTTTGAATGTGTTCACTGGGTAACGTGTTCCGACATCTTGTTTTCAAGTTGCGACCACTTGAAGCTACACTGCCACTTGAAAATGTGCCATAACGATCACTTTTAAAGTATCAAACTGATTCAAAACAAAGTTGGACAGTGAACTTATGGTTCAAATACCTTGGATAAGTTTGCTTGGTATCTTGATTTGCAATTTTATTTCCAAGTGGCGGCCACTTGAAAATTTGTTATTATAACTTTTGTAATACTGAATCAATTCGCATCAAATTTGGGTAGTGGATTCATCATTCAAATATCTCAGATAAGTTCGCTGGGCATCTCACTTCGCTTTTTTGTTGTTTGTAAGTGGTGACCACTTGAAATCACGGTGCCACTTGAAAATTTCTTAACACGAAAATTTTTGAAATACTGAATTAGTTGAAACTAATGTTGAACAGTCAACTTCTCAAACAAATATCCTGGACGATTTCGCTGAGTAAGTTGATTCCCCATTTTGTTTCCAAGTTGCAGCCACTTAGGCTGCCACTTTAAAATTTCTCATAACAGAAACTTTTGAAGCACTACACTGATTCGAACGAAAGTTGGGCAATCAACTTATGCTTCAACTATCTTCGTTGAGTTTGCTGGTTAAGTCACTCTGTTATTTTGTTTTCAAGTGGCGGCCACTTGAAAATTTGTTACCAAGATAACTTTTGAAATAAAATAATCAATTCAAAGCAAAGTTGAAAAATGGATTTATCATTCGAATATTACGAAAAATTCCTCCGAATGTTTTTCCAAGTTGCGTCTATTTGTACGCTGCTACTTGAGAATTTGTTATCGCGATAACTTTTGAAATACTGAATTTATTCGAACCAAAGTTAGACAGCCGATTTATCTTACAAATATATTGAATTAGTTCATTGAGCAACTTTCTCCACCGTTTTTTTTTTTTCAAGTGGCGGACACTTAATTTTTCACCACGATAACTTTTGAGATTCTGAATTAATTCGAACTAAAATTTTTACAGTAGACTAATCTCACAAATGCATTTGATATATTTGTTTGCCAGTTTGGCCCGCCATCTTGTTTCCAAGTGCCGACAACTTGAAATTTTTAAATTCCCTTAGAAAAGTATTTATGAATCGTTTTGCTTTAAACTCCATATGTACATAGCCTACATCAATATTTCTACCATGTCCATTAATTCAAAATGGCGGTTACTTTATTTAATTTAAAAGAAAAAAAAAGAAGAAAAAATCAACCTATCCTTCCGAATGAGCCGGAAGGACTTGTTTATTTTTCTGGAAAGAGAAGTGAGTACAATTTTGCCTTTTCCAAACTGAAGACATATTGTTTCGACATAGATAGTGTTCTTACTGTAGAAATTCCCAGACGAAGAACTTTGATCAGTCGAACTGAGAGGCAAATAAAACGAAATAAAAGGAAAAGTTCATAGGAATATGAATCATCATGTAAAAAAAATTGCTAACATTGATTTTTTTTTTTTTTTTTTTTTTTACAGGGAAGTTTTGAAATTTACTTAAAAACTTACTTACTTTTTCGAAGCTTGCGTTTGATCACTGGGCTATATAACTTAGTATTTAATGTGGTAAATTTATTTATTGGATCGTCATTATATATATTGAAATAGAACAGGAATTTATTTTCCTGTTTAAATTTTCAAGAAAAAGATAATTTTACACGGATAAAAGCCATTTCGTTTTCTCTGCGTTTCCTTCCTTTTTACTGCATGTGAATGGAAGTTAATTATTGGGGTTTTTAGATGTTATCCTCTGCGACTACATTATGCTAAAAGTTTGACTAGCAAAGAAATATTTCTATAATAATCATTTCTTTGAAAAAAAAAAAAAAAATCACATTTTTTATTCTCCATGTGATTTTTAAAATGACTCCAAGTTAAACTCGGTCATCTGGGTACTGAATATTAAATCATGCAAAGGTAATAAAGCTTAATCTGAATAATTAATCTAAACCTATAAACTACGTTTTTTTTTATAATTATTATTGAAGAAAATGGTGTTATTGAAATATGATGTATGTAAGAAAACATAATTAATTAAAAAATCTTACATTCGTTATTTTAAATCAACATAATTAAGGACCATCATCATCCAGTAAATATTTAGGAACGAGTGGAGTGTGAAGAAAACACTACACTACAGCAGACGAATGTTATTAAAGTAGTGATATATAAATTTAAAATACGTTTTGCTGGCAGTGTTAAAAATAAACTAAAAAATGCCAAAAAAAGAAAAAAAACTACAAAAGTAAAAAAAAAAAAAAAAAAAAAAAATCCAATATATTTTTGCTGAATGAAAATGTTCTAAGTTAACAGTGCAAATAGCAAAATCACGCACCAATTGTTTCGGGTGGAAAAAATAATACAGATTTCTATATCAGGCGAAAAAAACAGACACAGTTGCATTATATTTGTTGCCTGTTTTTTAATCACTGCTACTTACATATATATATATATATATTAAATCCCTGCTTTTTATCAATATTTTTTAATCACTGCTTTTTTCATAATATATATGTGTGTATATATATTATGAAAAAAGCTGGAAATAATAATTTTATTTATTTTTGTGCCTTTTTATGTAACATTTTTTTTTTAATATTGAGATTTAGCATAAATAGTTTAAATAAAATAATGTAACGGAAATATTAAATAATATATATATATATTTTAGAAAGTGAAATAGACATTCCTGACATATTTTATGAAGTATAAATTTCTAGATCTCAAGAAATAGTAATAAAATTATATCAGAAAAGTTACATATTCTTGCAATATCAATATTTTAATTGAATTTTGTTTATTTAAAATTCTATTTATCAATCCCCAAGAGAACTGTTTGAATTATTTATACTTTTAATCCACAAAATAATTGAAAGATTTAAAAAGACACGTGTAATTTTTCATTATATCAAAGCTTTCTATAATTTAATTTATAAAATTTGAGCCTAATTGCAGAACAACAAAACAAATATTTATTGCGAACAATAAACGTAGGAATTCTATTTATCAAATTTTGATTGAAAAATTTAATGTGTTTATTTATGCAAGCGACAATCGTTTTACACGGAAAAACATGAGATATAAAAAGTCATTTTTCTGAAATGATTTAAAGTTTATAAAAAATATAAAATAATAACTGTCTTTGATTAGACAGTAATCAAATGTTAAGCGCTTTAATTCATTTTACATTACACGAAGTAATAAAATTTTATTCATAATATTTCTCCAGGGAAATTGTTTAATCTTATACGACTTAAAAACATATCATTTTATAAATTACACCCAAAAGACGTTTCATATTTTAAAAAGTATATGTAATTTATTATATGTTAAAATTTTCCACATTTATTTAATTTAATTTAATTTAATGACATATTTAATTCTTATACAAAAAACAGCGATAAAACCATCCAATTTGTTTTTGTTTTCATACAACACAAGAAGACGACAATACCAGCCTGTGTTTTAGTTAGAAGGATTTATCTTCTTAGATGATCATATGAATTATTTATTATCCAAATTGTTTTCCTTATAAAAAGGGCATTTTTTTTATCTGAAGTAAAAAAATCTTACTGCGTATATTAAACATAACATTAATTGTATTGTTTATTTAATGCGTAAGAACTTTTTTATGTTTATAGAATTTGTTACGTTAAGTGCTATGAATATATATTTTTAATCTTATTAAATTAAACATATATTTTTAAAGGAATCGACTTTTAGTCAGTGTTTTTTCGAGAATATAAGTAAAATAATTCTCAGAGTTATTTTAAAAGATAATTGACTCAAAAAGAACGAAAATATTGTTTAAAAATTACACAGTTTATCTTAATAGATTCATCTTTTTCTTTTTCTTTTTTTTTTCCTGAATTAAAAATAAAATTAAAATTGGTTAATATTAAGGGGTTATATGGCTTTCGAAGAGGAAAAAATAGCACATATCTATTAACATAATAAATAAAAAAATTTAATCCAAAAATTTGAGCTTGAAATAGAGCATCAATTAAACAACTTCTTATAAAAGTTTCGTTAACCCTTTGAAGTAGATTTCTCATCAGACATAATTTTTACACTTTTTTGATAGTTTTAAGTTATTTTAGATCTAAATAAGTGGAAAATGTTATATTTAAAATTTTAATTAATTTTGGTTCTAAAATATAGAGTGGGACGCCGGTGTCCCTTTCTGCGTTAAAGGTAAATTCATCATGAGATACGGGCGTCCCATGAATAAATATTTTTACAAATTGCACTTATTTACAATTACTTAGATATAGGACTAACAATAATTCATTACTGATCTTTTTTAAATAATCAAATTTAATTAGAAATAAATTTTTGAAATTGGTTGATAAAATCTTTTCAAACTTCTTTAATTTAACATTTTTATTTTAGTAAAAAATTTACTCTGATAATCTAATAGATTTTTTATAGTAACTATTAGACTCTCTTTTATAATAAAAAACTATCATATAATAGTAATATTTGTAATAAGAGCGCCAAAAAATAAATAGGCAAAAGGGACACCGGTGTCCCATCTGCGTCAAAGAGTTAACAATTTAGCATTTGGGAGTTTCCGGAGGTCCTTTAGAAGAGCGGAGGGTGCGATTTTTTAAAAAACAAACGCACCAATCTTGTAAAAACTTATTCAAAGTAGAATTGACTACTACTCGAATGAAGGATTAAAAAAATTAGATTTTTTAAGTTTCGGCAGAATTGTAGACAAAACAGTACAATTTTCGGTACATTTTACACCGTATAACCTTGTAAAATTAGATATAATAAAAAAAAAAAAAAAGAAAGAAAGAAAGAAAAACATTTCGTTCAAGCACTAATCAGTTCTGTTTAAAAGAAGTGCGTAAAATTCCAATAAGATCGGCGCATTAGTTTTTGAGAAATCGTGTTCACCGCCCCTCACAACACACTTATCCATAGTACATCCTGAGGATGACCACTGGATGTACTTTCATCCATAGGATATCCTGAGGATCTTTTGTGGATGAGATGTGCTGTTAGGGGCTTTTCTGAAATATCACGGGAAACCAGGACTAACCCGTTGAATTTTCCAAAAAAATTTGATAAACATTTTATAAAATATTACTTAAGTTATGTTCTGTTACATGATCAAAACTTTAAAGAAAAATTTTTATTTATTATGTTAAAATAGAAATAGAGAATATATGCTTTTTTTAGGCTTCGAAACCCATACAAATTCTTAAGATATTTCTTCTCTGCTATAAATTTTCAGGCTAGCAATTAAAAATGTTTTGAGATTTTTTTAAATTAAATTACTGAAAAGTAAACTTCAAGCGGGATACTTATCAAGTGTGTTATAAAACCAGAAAATATCTGTGCTTATGTTTCTTCAGTTAATTTTTAACGAATAAGTCATACTTTACAGAAATATCAATCTGATATTTTTTTCAACAAAATATATTTAAAGCATTTAAACGTATATTAATATTAAATGTTTATTTTCATTACTTAAAATTTATTGAAGAGAATTTTCCAAATTTGAATTGTTAGTTCTTCATGAATTGTATAACTAAAATTTTTATTGGTTATCTTTCTGTTATAATCCCTTGGGGAAAATTTATGGTACATGTGTTATTTAAATTATAACTTTTGTATATCCATTTAATAATTATTTCAAGGTAACACTAAAATGAATTTTAATTAAAAAAAAAAAAAAATTGAAACTAGATAAATTAAAACGACACCATAATTGTTTCAGCTTGAAATAATTAATTTCAACCACTTATCAGACATAAATTGAAGCATAAAAGAAACAGATCACAAATTTATACAAATGATGAGATAAAATAAAATAAAGTAATTTTGTATAAATGCAGGTAATTTTAAATTCAAAAATTTAATTTTAAAATAAAATAAAGTAGCAATGAAGATGAAAAAGAGTTTATGCAACATAGCATATATGCCATTTCTGGAATTTTAGAAATATTTAAAAAGGTTTATAATCTAATTGTTAATTCATATGGATAATCTTTACTCAGAATTAAGTATTACGGTAAGCCACCAGGGCTGCTAAAGACGACTTTTTTTTTTCCATAACACTATTTCCGAAACATAAAATTTATAATAATTATATGCAGGCAAAATCAGATTTATTTGCAAAAATATATTATAAATTTCATTTTTTGGAAATAGTGGTGTGAAACAAAAAAAAAAAAAAAAAAAAAAAAAAAAAAAGAGCATGCGGCAGCCCTGTATAGCACCTATTATGTAAGTATTTTAAAAATTAAAACGTTTTATTTTTATTTATTTGTCATGACTGCCGTGCTTACTCGATTTAAACGTAGGTAACTTTGTGGTGCTTCGAATTTGCCGATTTAAGAGAGGCATATCATGGACTGAGATGAACATTAGTGGTAATATACTTTTACGGAACTACGAGCAGAAGTACTTTCAGAAATGAATGAAATATGTGCTCAATTTTAAACATGCAACATTAAATTTGGAAGTAATTGAATCTATAGGGGAAAATTTTTATACTCTTGAAAATTAAATAATAATAAAGTAAAGTAAAATAATTAAATTAAAAAAAAAAAAAAAAACATTTACCAGTAATGTTCCTAGACTATATCAGTAAACAATCAAATACGACAGTAGAATTTTTTAAAAGATTCCAAATTCACAAGCGTTTCATGGAGATAAAATTCACAGAAACCTGTTCAGACTCAAAAAAAACATGGAACATTTACAGTGCTTAAGAGAAACGTTAGCAAAACGTTTGTGTAGTGTTCATCAAATGCTATATTTCTCTACAATTTTCTGATTGTCCTTCGGAATTCTATTATTTCAAGAAAGTTAATACAATGTAGTGCTGCTTCATAATAAATGCTTTCTGTTGATTGTGTCTGTTTTTTTTTAATTTTTTAATAATTTTAATTGTAAATTAAATTTAAACTTTACTTTATACAATTAATGTAAGAATTTCCATTACAGTGACTTTTGGAGCTAATTTCAGTTTAGGTATTTTCCCCCCAATCAGTAATTAACTATCTTGTTCGCAACCCAGTAATTTGTTTTTTTAAGAGTTTAATCTGCATATGCTGTATGCAGATTAAAAAAAAAAAAAAAAAAAAAAAAAGGCATTATCAAGATTTTCATTAAAAAAAAAAAAAATCATCTTTTAGTAAAAACTAAAAATAATTGAGAAATGCATTATTTTTCAATTTATAAAATAATTTAATGCAAACGGTTTTTTAATTAATCAATGAATCATTATACCTTAACTATGAAAAATACAAAAAGACAAAAATCAGATTGTGGCATCATTTATAAAAATATTAATTACACCAATCTATAAAGTTTTTAATTCTAGAATACCTGAAATTTAAATTAGTTATGCAAATTTAATTTAATTTTTTTTTCAATCTCTACTTTACTGTTATATTTATAACAGTATGTACATAAAGTAAAATCTAATAGTAAGAAAATTCATCTTCAAAGTGAAAGGAAATTATGTTTGATTGTAACATAAAACAAAATATATAAAAACCCAAATATTAAATTCCTTTAAAGTTGTAATTATTTCAAAAGCTTTTGTCAATTTTTTGAAGGAAGAAAAAGAGTCTTCTTGGTATTTGATACTTGTAAACATACGTTGGACATCCTTAAAATAACAAGCAACGATTTTGAATAGGAACCAGGAAATAAATTTTGAATGGAATTTGATACCTAATCATTATTTTGCTACAATACCGACTCAAAAATCTATGTTTCTAAAACGATGAAAATTGTTTCAAAACTCTAATACATACACTAAGTATGTTCTGTTTTCTTGTGTTGCTATGTGAAACGTAACAATAAAATTTTAAGCTAATATATACGCATACTTCTTCTTATTGCATCGTTTGTATGATGCTAGTATAATAATAAAAAATAAATAAAATAAAAAGCCTTATTTACATTATATTCATAATTTCTGTTATCGTTCATAATTTTGATGAAATGTATGACAAAAATATATTATGAATATACAAAAATGATAATATATCATATATTTTCTTATAATACACAAAACTAAAAAATATCTCAGAATGTAAAAACGCAAATATTTCATTATTTTAGTATAAAGTTTCGATATTTATACACTTTTTAAGAAATCTAAATATCGTGCTCAGTAACTATATTAAAATATACACAATTTTATTGAAATACCATAGCAATTTTACGTATAATTTGCGCCTAAAATTCTATGTCTTTAATTATAGGAATGGAATACGCGTAAATACGGTGACATGTATTAGACAATTTCACAAACAGAAAGGTGTAAGTAATTTAAAGTGATTTCAAATTAGCGGAAATATTTCATTTCTAATATATGCAAAAAATAGCATTTAGAATAAGGCAAATTACTTCACTCGGAATAAAATTGCTCAATATGATTTGGAACGATTTAACTTACAAAGAAACATTCAAAAGGTGTCGTCTTCAAAAGGCATTGAAAAAAAAAAGATATATATATATGCGATTCTACTTTTCATAAAACACTAGAAAGTGAAAAAAATTATCGTCTGAAATGAATTACAGCGACCACAAAAAATATCAAAATTAAGCATATTCAGCGATTTCACATTGTTAGGCGATTGATTTTAAGTACTTGGCGGAGAAGCAAAACACGGTTCTGTTCGTACACGGCAATCTAGGTGCTAGCGAACTTATCGTCTAACAGCGCTAAATAGCCAAAAATGCTTAATTTTGATAATTTCTTGTGGTCGCTGTAATGGACAATATCCGTTTTATTGGTTTCGAGGCTAAATCATACCCAACATGTGACTTCTGATTCTCGATTTCCCTATGAATTTCCCTCTAGATACAAATATTTCCCTACGCAATGCAAACATTTCCGCATAAAGCATAAATGTAAACATTTTAATACTGCATTTTTATCTGTAATAGTCACGTGTCGGGGGTTTATTACGTAACGCGGATAAGTCCATTCATTTCACCCGATCGTTTTTTCACTTCCTGGTGTTTTATGAAGAGTAGACTCACATATATTTTTTTCAATATTTTTTTAAGACGACACCTTTTAAATGTTTCCTTGTTAAAAGGTAAATGATTCCATATGTTTGTTTACTAAAACTATAATTATACTCATGGCTCTAACTTAAAGATTATATATCTTATACAAATAATTTATAAATCATATGTACAATTTTGCGTATGAATCGGCCTAAGTAATGCGATAAATGCAGCTCTTTTTAGATTAAGATTTTTTCCATAATACGATGAAGTAAGCAAAAAAAAAAAAAAAAAAAAAAAAAACTGAAGGTATTAAATATTTATTACATATGAAAATGTATATTAAAAAAAGTAATAAACGTAGATGAAAATTTAGATGGTTTGTAATAACATTGCTAAAACAATATTTAATGTATTCTTTATGGCTTTGGATATATTTAAGATACAATGCATGTAATCAGTCTACATAAAATATTTTTTAATGTGATTCTTCGATAATTGGAATGTAAGTCTAGCGTTCGTGCTACAAATTTTATATAATAGGAGGTATAATATTTATATTCCAATAAGACTGTATAATATTTATACATTTTATACAATCAATGTCTCTTATGTATATATATATATATATAAGATAAGGTATTTAAGAAAATACGTCAAATTTTATAGCAATAAATTTTGATATTTGAAAAAAGTAAACAACGTCAGGAGAAAAAACAAAAACTATCACACACATGCACAATAAAATCATAAAATACAGTAAACAATGTTTTTCTGCAAGTATGATTAATGATAACTTTTTTTTTTTTTTTGAGAAAAGTCCACCAAAGATCTCGTCGGATGATTTCATATAAAGCAATATTTTTATCTTCTTTTCTAACATTTATTTTTGCTTAGGATATTATGCCGGAAGAAAATTCTTTCAATTTTCTACTATTTTATCTTTATGATTGTCACTACTAGAAAGAAATGAATTTCTCACAACAACACAAAAATTCCTAACACAAGTCACAATAACATCCTGACAAAATTATTGATCTGCCATGGTTCTCCGCTTCATCAACGACAGCTCTATTTGTTCATTTATCAAAAAGAAAAATGATTCCATGAGTATGCGTCTTAGATTTTATTTTTTTAAATTTCTTGAACTAATCGGCCTGAATTTTGTTTATTTCAAATGCGAATTTTTATTCCGTATCGCTGCAGATATGCAACTCATAAAATAAGAGTGACTAAAGCCTAAGTAAAGAAAAATAAAAGTGTTTTTTTTTTTTTACTTTGTAAATATTTTATGACATTGTAACTGTTTAAAGCTATTAATTAGAATTTCAATATTACTTTTTTAAACTAAAGCTTTAAGACTATGTGAAATATGCGCTTGCAAAATGTAAAAAAAATAGTGTTTACTTACTTTGATGCACTTAGAAAAAATTCTGTATGTGACATTTAGAATCTAGATGGTGGCTTCAGTAAAAATAGTTCCATTTCATCCTTATAATTCCTTCTACCCTTGGAAAGCGATTTCTAGAAACCCCTACTGGAATTCTAGAGCATTTGCCTATATTATCGATGTCAAACTTATTTAAAAATCTCTGCAAATAATTGCGAACACAAGAGGCGAGTTTTAGCAACTATAATTTTGGTGTGTGACCATATTCTAGAAAATCAAGCGATAATTTCTGGCAATATAAAGAATTCAGAATATTCAGAATACTCAAAATATTTTTTTACCGGCTAGAAATGTATAGACTACAAATTCTGGATCATTTTGACTATTCAGCTTATTGGCGAGCCTCATACGCATAGCTCGGCAATCTCTATTTCTAGTTTAGGGATTTAGAAAATGACCACTTATTCGTTCTAGATGAAAGCGGTATATTTTCTTTCTTTTCTTTTTTTTTTTTTCTCAGTGTTTATCTTCAATACTTTAAAAAAAAATGAGTGCGAATCGAGAGGTTGAGTTAATAAAAAATTGTGTAAAATTTATACTTGAGTAATGTTTACACTTTTTTTTTTATTAATTTATGACATGACACTATTTTTTGACACTTGTATTTTTACAACACAGTAAACATGCCTCCTACTCAGAAAAAATAAAAAAAAAAAGAGAAAGACAAGAAAATATTTTTTATTGAACAACATGAGCATAAGTGATTTTTTATGTATTTTCTAAACAAGGTAAAGCTTTCATCCTGCTGCCCAAAAAGGTTTTCTTTGCAGTAAAATAGATATATCCTTCAGAAAATTACGAGAAGTTTAATAAAACCAATTTCATATTGTCATCGGTAGGAAAACGTTTACTGAAGAAGTTGTTCTTCGAATTTTCAAACAAATGAAAGTCGCAAAGAGCTAAGTGAGTGTTGTATGGTTGTAGGGTTAAACCTTATACTTGGATTTCTGTAGCAATTTTTATGTCTTGTATGTTGCATAGGGTGTAGTGTTATCGTGCAGTAGAACAATGAATTGCTTAATTTGCCATGTCGACGGCATTTGTTTGCGTTTTCTTAAATTATGCAATGTTTTGAATGATGAGTCGGCTGGTTTGTCCATTTAGGAATGAATTTGGTATACACAATACACTCAAAGTCAAAACACACTGTGGACATCTGCAGTTGAAGACTGGGTTTGGGTTTTTGTTATTTATGGCATACCTGCCAACACTCTTATTAGTAGTGGGTAGTATTGTTAGTTCCCGCGTTTTTTTTTTTTTTTTTTTTTTTTTTTTTTTTTTTTTTTTAAGTATATTTCTTCTTGTTTAATTCTAACTACATTTAGGGAAAATTACTCTAAATATAATGCGGTGTGGTAAAAGGCGCTATGGGTTAACAATACTACGGAATATTAAGTAGAATGTTGGCAGGTATGGTTAAGGTACTCATTTTACGCGTAGATGTCAATATTATAGCTTTTCGTGATCATTGAAGCGCACACTTCCATGCGCATTTTTCAATATATTCAAAAATACTTTAGTTTTTTGCGTCGATTGCTCTGAATAAATTGATAGACAATGGCAAATGTTTCAACACTGATGGAGATTTCAAATTGCTATGAACGATAATCGTTAGAAATATATCTGTGCGATCGTTTACAAACTGACAGCACGACTTCAAAATTGCAGGCAGCTTGGTTGCATGACTTTTATATCAAAGTTAAGTCCATAAAAATGGCACAATTTCCCTGGGTGCCAATTTGGAGTGCCGATAAATCTAATGCATCATTACAAACGGATTTGCAAACACATTCTTTGGAAATACACCACTGCATACCATTCCTTCCGATGCCTACGTACTATGTATTCTTCAACCCCGCAAACTTATTGTCATGTATTTAAAACATGTTGCCATCTGCAATGTTAAAAATTTCAACAGAAAACTACTGGTAATCATTTATCTTAAGTGTTATGTAAAATTACAGAGAAAAATAAACGGAGATGTTAAAAAATATATATGCATTTTAATGACTAATACTAATTTAATTAATTATTTGCGAGAATATATTTGCGTCTTTCAATGCCTTTTCTAAAGTAGAAACATTTATTTTAAATTTTTATTGAAAAAATAAAAAATAAAAATAGATAAAAATACAGAATAAAGATCGATAATCTCGATTACTTACTTTTAACTAAGAATTATTTTAAATTTACAGATCTTTTTTTTTACAGTGTGATGCAAAGTTCTCCGTGATTTTTCAATTGCTTTTATAAGATATTAAAATAGTAAATATAATGTAGACGTTTAACAAAATATAACGTAAGAAAAATATTGATTTTTTTTTTTTTTTTTTTTTTTTTCATTATCAAAAATATAGAAATATATGTAAGTTATTTTATATGATACATAATAAGAAAAAAATATTTTTAGTAAACAATATATTTAAAGCATCGTTATTTTTTATGATTTCTATTTTTACAATATGAAAATAAGTAATGGGAACAGTACCATTAAGTCTATATACAAGTATAAATGATAATATAGTAATCCATAAAAAATCCATAAGTTTACAAAATTAAATAATTAATTAATTATGTATTTATTAATAATAACGCGTTATTAAAATAAATAAAATGTATGTTTTTTAGCTTTTAAAAGTATTTCATAATTATTTTTTATAAAACAATTATAATATATATATATATATATTCGTTTCTACTGCCATCCTTCATCATCTACTTGGCAAAAACTAAAATCATAATTTTTTTGGTAATATTTTTCTATTCTTTTTAAAGTAAAGCAATGTATGTCCTAAGAAGAAATAAGGTTGAATTATTTCTACTATTGACGTATTTTGCTTAATATAGAAATAGGTAACAAAAATTTCTAATCGGAGTTGAAATAATAACCATATCTTATAGAAAGTAAAAAAAAAAAAAAAAAAAAAAAGAAAAATCGCTTTTTCAATTTTCTTTTTCTTTATTGCGAAAATTTTTACATATTTATATTCTGCATTGCTTTCTTAATAAATACAATACATTTTTTTTTTTTTTTTTTTTTTTTTTTTTTGCATTTATGATTTATAGTAATTTGCCAATCGTGAAAGCATTACGTTCTACGGAGATTGTTCCGACTTGGCACTAAGATGGCCGACTTTCCGTCGATGTCCAGTCTTTTTATAATATAGAGTCTCTATCTGCTTTACCCTATATTAGGAAGAGACTGGACATTGGGGGAAAGTGCCAATTGGGAGCTATCCCTGTAAAACGTAATGGTTTTTTCTTCGCGATTGACACTTTACTATACAACATAAATGAAAGAAAATCGTACCAAATTTGTGCAGAAAGCAATGCAGAATATAAATATGTAATTTTGTTCGGCTCAGAAAAAAAAAGAATTTGAAGAAAAACGAATTTTGTTTTAACCTTCGATATGATATGGTTACTTTTTCAACTTAGATCGGAAAACCGAGGAATATTTTATTGTATATTTCTATGTTGAGCAAAATGCGTTGATTGTGAAAGTAATTCTACCTTATTTTTTCTGAGGACATACAATTTATGTATAAAAAGTTAGAAAATTTTTAACAAAAATATCGTAATCTTAGTTTTTGTCACGTAATTCATAAATAAATGTAAAACTACGGCAGAAGAACGGAAATTATTCTTTATTATTTTGTATATTCATGTAATATTTTGCAAGCTAAAAATACATATTATATTCATTTCAATTACGCATTATTGCCGAAACGTCAGTGAAGTCCCTCTGTTGAGACTCAAAACGGTTTTGGGCTCTGTCTGTGTGCTTGTCTGTCTGTCTGTCTGTCTGTCGCGCGATAGCGGCCGCAAGAATCCCGCTATTGACTTGTAATTTGGTACCCATGTTCACGTGCCCCATGGAATCATCTGTATAGTTTTGGGTGTATATTCCATTTGTAATTCGTGTACAGGGACACACCAAATTTTTTCTTATCATTACGGGCTATGGGAGGAATTTGTATGTACCTCGGTAGCGGCCACAAAAATCACGCTATTGACTTGCAATTCGGTACACATATTTATGAGCCCAAAAGAATTAGCTGTATAGTTTTAGGTGTGTATTCCATTTGTAGTTCGTATACAGGGACACGCCAAAGTTTTTCTATTATTACGGCCTATGGGAAGAATCTGTATGTACCGCGATAGCCACCGCAAAAATCAAGCTATTGACGTCCAATTTTTGCCGAAACGTCAGTGAGGCCCTCTATTGAGACTCAAAAGGATTTTCGGTTTCGTCTATCCGTCTGTCTATCTGTCGTACGATAGCGCCCGCAAAAATCCCGCTATTGACTTGAAATTTGGTACACATTTTCATGATCCCCACGAAATTAGCTGTATAGTTTTGGGTGTGCATTCCAATTGTAGTTCGTGTACAGGGACACGTCAGAGTGTTTCTTATCATTACGGCCAATGGGAAGAATTCGTATGTACCGCAATAGCAGCCGCAAAAATCCTTCGATTGACTTGCAAATTGGCGCACACTTTCGAGCTTTGCATATAAGTAGCTGTATAATTTTTATTTCTATAATGTTCATAAACTGTGTACAGAGACACGCCAAAATTCTTAACATTACGGCGTATGGGGTGAATTTCGTTTAAACGCATTTTGACATCACTACTTTTCAATCAAGAAAATCAAACTAGCGTACGTGAGTAAGATGCTTAAACTTATGTTGTGTGAAGAAATTATGTGCTCTTAAGCTTTCTAATTAATGTACAGGACCTTACAAAAGTGTTCTGACAATGTCACGTAGTCATCCAAACGATGTTAAATTTGGAACAATTATTAATTTTAAACACAAAATAAGCTGAATAGTTTTTACTGGGGTATACAATGTTTATGGTTCGTATACAGAGGCACATAAAAGAATTTCGTAACATTAGAGCCTATGGACATATTTTTATTTAAGCGCGAACGTTAATGCGTTTATGCTGAATTGAACTTAATAGAATTAACATACATTATGAAGATGCTTAAAATCGTGTTTACTCTTAAAAAAGGGTATGTATAGACTAAATAATTTATGGTAATCATCCAAATGATATCAAATTAGTTTGAAAAATTAATGAGTTATAATTAATGAGGTTTATTCTTATTATTGGCATTTATAATGACTCTGGCTACTTTTCAGGAATACATAAAAGAATTTTGTACTATTACGGTCTATAGTCGGTATTTCTTAAAAATGTATTTTAACATGGTTACACCCCATCAAATATAATGAAATTTTATTAGAATTTTAAAAGCATGTTTTCCTGTTGAAAATTGTGGGCATAAAATTGGTAATTAGTTTAAAGGTTACGCAAAATATTTATGATATGCTATGTAATTTTTTTGTATGAAATTTGGTATTTATGAATTTCAGGAAAATAATACAAGACCGTCTTTTATTAAGAATACATATTGCTGCGTACTTGGGGGTTCGTAAGTTGGCCGAAAGTGAAAGGCGAAACTTTCAACAATTCAGTGTTTTATCCACAGAAATTTCCAGAAAAATACAGGTCTATAAACCAAGTATCAGCTTCAATTTAACCAGTAAACACAGCTTAAACAAGAGCCGTTAACAGTAAAACAACAATACAGACTGTTTAGCAATCACACATAAAGCATGTCTCATTCAATGACGCTCAAAGCAAAGCTAGCATTTTTACGAAACTGACACAGATCTGAGACTGACCGCCTTGGCGAAAAAAATGCTCATTTTACACTTTTTTGTCGAACCCAGGCTGTTCTGGAAAATTCTCGTATCTCATCAGCCAATGAGATTAGAGCTTCCATATTTGGTATATTCCTAATACGATTTTCTCGCCAAGGAGACATAAACCTATGGTGATATTCTCCTCCATTTTATACACGAAACATCCAATAATGAACTTGAATAACATATTTCAATTTCATTAAGATATGTCTACAGTAAAAGTGTGAAAATATGGTTTATAGAAATACCTCTCATAGAACACAATGCATTGAAATACTTTCGGGTATCCCTGTACACAAACCAGTAGAGGTATAAACTCCATTTTCAATAGAGAACGTCCGATAGTGAACTTGAATAACATATGTCAGTTTCAAGAAATTCCATAATTATTTACGGAAGTTAGAGCACGGACAGTCACACAGACAGGCAGATACACAAAACTGAAATCATATTCACACTTAAAAAATGTTAGAAAGTATTAAAAACGCTTACCGTAAACGAAATTACAATTGTAGCATTTTTTTATTAATAGCTCTTAATATAACTGGATATTTTTGAGCCACCTGTAAATGTAATGCTAATCATGCTATATTCTATGCAAAAGCATTCTTTTGTGAAAATAAATAATATATTTCAATTTCCTAAAACTTCGTGGAAAGTAAAGTTATTAAAATTTGATTTATATAAATATCTCTCAAAGAACGCAATACTTTGGAATACTTTTGAGTGTCCCTGTGTATCACCCGATGGTGGTATTTCCTCCATTTTATACAGGAAACATCCAATAGTGAACTTGAACAACATATTTCAATTTCATTAAGATATGTCTATAGTTAAGGTTGGAAAATATGATTTATATAAATACCTCTCATAGAACACAATGCTTTAAAATAATTTCGGGTGTCCCTGTACACAAACCAGTAGAGGTATAAACTCCATTTTCAATAGGGAATGTTCGATAGTAAACTTGAGTAATATATTTCAATTTCATTAAGATGTGTCTACAGTAAAGTTATGAAAATGTGGTTTATAGATATATCTCTCATAGAACACAACAATGCTTGGAAATACTTTTGGGTGTCCCTGTACACAAACCAGTAGAGGTATAAACTCCATTTTCAATAGGGAACGTCCGATAGTGAACTTGAATAATATATTTCAATTTCATTAAGGTATGTCTACAGTAAAGCTATGAAAATACGGTTTATGAAAATACCTCTCATAGAACACAATGCTTTGAAATACTTTCGGGTGTCCCTGTACACAAACCAGTAGAGGTATGAACTCCATTTTAATAGGGAACGTCCGATAGTGAACTTGAATAACATATTTAAATTTCATTAAGATATGTCTACAGTAAAGGTATGAAAATAAGGTTTATAGAAATACCTCCCTTAGAACAGAATGCTTTGAAATACTTTCGGGTGTTCCTGTACACAAACCACTAGAGGTATAAACTCCATTTTCAATAGGGAACGTCCGAGAGTGAACTTGAATAACATATTTCAATTTAATTAAGATATGTCTACAGTAAAGGTATGAAAATATGGTTTATAGAAATACCTCCCTTAGAACAGAATGCTTTGAAATACTTTCGGGTGTCCCTGTACACAAACCAGTAGAGGTAAAAACTCCATTTTCAATAGAGAACGTCCGATAGTGAACTTGAATAACATATGTCAGTTTCAAGAAATTCCATAATTATTTACGGAAGTTAGAGCACGGACAGTCACACAGACAGGCAGATACACAAAACTGAAATCATATTCACACTTAAAAAATGTTAGAAAGTATTAAAAACGCTTACCGTAAACGAAATTACAATTCTAGCATTTTTTTATTAATAGCTCTTAATATAACTGGATATTTTTGAGCCACCTGTAAATGTAATGCTAATCATGCTATATTCTATGCAAAAGCATTCTTTTGTGAAAATAAATAATATATTTCAATTTCCTAAAACTTCGTGGAAAGTAAAGTTATTAAAATTTGATTTATATAAATATCTCTCAAAGAACGCAATACTTTGGAATACTTTTGAGTGTCCCTGTGTATCACCCGATGGTGGTATTTCCTCCATTTTATATAGGAAACATCCAATAGTGAACTTGAACAACATATTTCAATTTCATTAAGATATGTCTATAGTAAAGGTTGGAAAATATGATTTATATAAATACCTCTCATAGAACACAATGCTTTAAAATAATTTCGGGTGTCCCTGTACACAAACCAGTAGAGGTATAAACTCCATTTTCAATAGGGAATGTTCGATAGTAAACTTGAGTAATATATTTCAATTTCATTAAGATGTGTCTACAGTAAAGTTATGAAAATATGGTTTATAGATATATCTCTCATAGAACACAACAATGCTTGGAAATACTTTTGGGTGTCCCTGTACACAAACCAGTAGAGGTATAAACTCCATTTTCAATAGGGAACGTCCGATAGTGAACTTGAATAATATATTTCAATTTCATTAAGGTATGTCTACAGTAAAGCTATGAAAATACGGTTTATGAAAATACCTCTCATAGAACACAATGCTTTGAAATACTTTCGGGTGTCCCTGTACACAAACCAGTAGAGGTATGAACTCCATTTTAATAGGGAACGTCCGATAGTGAACTTGAATAACATATTTAAATTTCATTAAGATATGTCTACAGTAAAGGTATGAAAATAAGGTTTATAGAAATACCTCCCTTAGAACAGAATGCTTTGAAATACTTTCGGGTGTTCCTGTACACAAACCACTAGAGGTATAAACTCCATTTTCAATAGGGAACGTCCGAGAGTGAACTTGAATAACATATTTCAATTTAATTAAGATATGTCTACAGTAAAGGTATGAAAATATGGTTTATAGAAATACCTCCTTTAGAACAGAATGCTTTGAAATACTTTCGGGTGTCCCTGTACACAAACCAGTAGAGGTAAAAACTCCATTTTCAATAGAGAACGTCCGATAGTGAACTTGAATAACATATGTCAGTTTCAAGAAATTCCATAATTATTTACGGAAGTTAGAGCACGGACAGTCACACAGACAGGCAGATACACAAAACTGAAATCATATTCACACTTAAAAAATGTTAGAAAGTATTAAAAACGCTTACCGTAAACGAAATTACAATTCTAGCATTTTTTTATTAATAGCTCTTAATATAACTGGATATTTTTGAGCCACCTGTAAATGTAATGCTAATCATGCTATATTCTATGCAAAAGCATTCTTTTGTGAAAATAAATAATATATTTCAATTTCCTAAAACTTCGTGGAAAGTAAAGTTATTAAAATTTGATTTATATAAATATCTCTCAAAGAACGCAATACTTTGGAATACTTTTGAGTGTCCCTGTGTATCACCCGATGGTGGTATTTCCTCCATTTTATATAGGAAACATCCAATAGTGAACTTGAACAACATATTTCAATTTCATTAAGATATGTCTATAGTAAAGGTTGGAAAATATGATTTATATAAATACCTCTCATAGAACACAATGCTTTAAAATAATTTCGGGTGTCCCTGTACACAAACCAGTAGAGGTATAAACTCCATTTTCAATAGGGAATGTTCGATAGTAAACTTGAGTAATATATTTCAATTTCATTAAGATGTGTCTACAGTAAAGTTATGAAAATATGGTTTATAGATATATCTCTCATAGAACACAACAATGCTTGGAAATACTTTTGGGTGTCCCTGTACACAAACCAGTAGAGGTATAAACTCCATTTTCAATAGGGAACGTCCGATAGTGAACTTGAATAATATATTTCAATTTCATTAAGGTATGTCTACAGTAAAGCTATGAAAATACGGTTTATGGAAATACCTCTCATAGAACACAATGCTTTGAAATACTTTCGGGTGTCCCTGTACACAAACCAGTAGAGGTATGAACTCCATTTTAATAGGGAACGTCCGATAGTGAACTTGAATAACATATTTAAATTTCATTAAGATATGTCTACAGTAAAGGTATGAAAATATGGTTTATAGAAATACCTCCCTTAGAACAGAATGCTTTGAAATACTTTCGGGTGTTCCTGTACACAAACCAGTAGAGGTATAAACTCCATTTTCAATAGGGAACGTCCGAGAGTGAACTTGAATAACATATTTCAATTTAATTAAGATATGTCTACAGTAAAAGTATGAAAATATGGTTTATAGAAATACCTCCTTTAGAACAGAATGCTTTGAAATACTTTCGGGTGTCCCTGTACACAAACCAGTAGAGGTATAAACTCCATTTTCAATAGGGACGTCCGACAGTGAACTTGAATAACATATTTCAATTTCATTAAGATATGTCTACAGTTATAGTATGAAAATATGGTTTATAGAAATACCTCCCTTAGAACAGAATGCTTTGAAATACTTTCGAGTGTCCCTATACACAAACCAGTAGAGGTATAAACTCCATTTTCAATAGGGAACGTCCGACAGTGAACTTGAATATCATATTTCAATTTCATTAAGATATGTCTACAGTAAAAGTATGAAAATATGGTTTATAGATGTACCTCTCATAGAACACAATACTTTTAAAAACTTTCGGGTGTCCCTGTAAACAAACGAGTAGAGGTATAAACTCCATTTTCGAAAGGGACCGTCCGACAGTGAACTTGAATAACATATATAAGTTTCAAGAAATTCCATAAATATTTACGGGAGTTAGAGCGTGGACAGACAGACAGACAGACAAACCGAAGTCATGATCACTTTTCAACCTTGTTGGAAAGTGTTAAAAAAGATAAATAAATAAAATGACACCTAATAAATAAATAAATAAATAAAGTAATTAATTGATAAACCAAGAAATAAAATGAAGTAATAAGCACTTATTATTACAATATAAAATTCTAACAATTTCTATACTAGTTATTTTTAATGTAAATTTACAAATTTTTCAAAAGGACTAAAAGAGAATCGAACCCGCCCGTGTTGCAAAAGAGCGTTTCTTATCATACCACCAGTCAATGCTAAGCAATTAACTGATTAGTAAAATCGTATGGCATTTAATTTTTTTTTAGCTTGCCTATTAAAAAAATTTACTTCTATTATTAAATCTCGATTTCTTCAGAAAATAAGTAAATATATAAATTGTATGTTTTTTAAATTAATAAATAATAATAATAACAATAAAAGTAAGCATTTTCCTATTTTAAATCTTATGTGTGTTCCTTTTTTTTTCGTGTTTTGTATCTTTGAATAAATATGATAAAAAATATGACACCTAATAAATAAATTAATTAATTAATAAAGAAAGAAGCAATTATAATTTCACAACATAAATTTCTAACAATTTATATACTACTGATTTTTAATACGTAAAAATTTTTGAAAATGACTAAACGAGAATCGAACCAGTAACGCCCGTGTCACAATTTCTCCCTGTATTAAGTCGAGGGTAGCGGTGCACGAAATCGCCTCGGGCGGTCAAAGGGAGCTTGGGTTTCTATCTGTTTTTAGAAACCCAAGGGTCGCTATCTGTTCTATAATTGCAATGCCACCTGTTGGCAATATTTGTAAATAATTTTAATTGCCATGAATAATATTTTTACTGCTTTCAAAATAAATATGCCGTTTGTTTCATTTTTCTAGATATCTTTGTTTAGGAGTAATTTAATTTTAAAATCGGGGGGCAATTAGTGGACACACTGTATAAAAAGAATGTAAAAAACACTCACCTAAAAACAACAAAATTAAACACCAAGACACTTAGAAAGAAAAATATTTACGAAATTTTAACAGTTACGTATAACAGAGAATAACTAATTTGTTATCATGTATACGAATTAAAATTTTGAATAATATTTTGTTTTCGCTAATTGCTAAGATTAAAAGAAAATGCAAGAATTAAAGTCTTTAAGCTGCGTTTCACAATTTGTCCCACACCGCACCGCGAGATCGAATGGATATCCTTCTTATATTTTCCCTGCTATCTGTAACTGTCAACATTTCGTTTTTTTTTTTTTTTTTTTTTTTTTTTTTTTTTTTCCCTTTTAAGTGTTTTTTTTTTTAATTCATTTAAATTTGTTGTTTTTACGTAAGTGCTTTTTACAATATTATATACAGGGTGATTATAATTAAACTTTCCCTAAAAACAGCGCAAACGGGTGAACGGAATGCAACGAAAATTGGTACACAGACTATACACGAGATACTCTCATGGAATTTTGATAAAAAATAAAGAATTTTTAGTTCCAAAATGTCCACTAGAGGGCGCGTTTTAGGGGGGAAAAAACATTAAATTTAACACAATAAACCACCAAAACGGAATACAGAAACAATATTAACATTTATTGACTAGTTTCTGATCACCTTGTCATCGAACCACATTAAATAATATTTGTTTTGCATAAAGCTTCCTCTTCTTCACAAGCATGCAAATCTCGACATTTTTTTCCTAGAACTGACAACTTTTCCCGGTTTTACATTTTATTACTCATAATTCTTGTTCTGGATTGTTAATATTGTTTCTGTATTCCGTTTTGGTCGTTTATTGTGTTAAATGTAATGTTTTTTTCCGGAAAATGCGCTCTCTGGTAGACATTTTGAATCTTTTTTTTTTTCTTTTTCTTTTTCCTTTCTCTCTTTTTTTTTTTTTTTTTTTCAAAATTTCGTAGGCGCATCTCATGTACAGTCCATATACGAAATTTCGATGCATTCCATTCTCCCATTTGCGCTGTAGGTGTTGTTTATAGGGAAAGTTTAATTATAACCACTGGGGACCAAGCTATATTTGTAAATGAAAGCTCTAGGAACATCTTGCTGTTTTTGCCACCCTGCACTGAGGGGTCTCCCTAATAATGGCCTCAATTCTTTTTAAGTTAATTAATATTATCTGTCTTTTTTAATTGTTTTGTTTTCGTTGTATTCATTTTCAAAATATTTTACATTTTGCATTATATAATATATAATATATATATGAAATAAAGATGTGAAGTATTCAGAATTTTTTTATGTTTTCTTATTTATCACTATGATGGAAATAGTTTTTATTTTCCGAACTACTTAGCATCGTGTAGTTTTAATATTGGGCAACAGTCTGCTTCGGTCCTTTTTTAATAAGTATCTTTCATATCAATCATAAATCTCTCTGAATATAAATTACCATAAAAAAAAGGAATAACCATATTATCTTTTTTTTTTTTTTTCATATATTTTCCCTAATAACACACTTGTCCAATATACATGAAGATATCCATAGGGTATCCGTATATGTCCTTTTCATCCATATGATATCCTGAGAAAGTTCTTTGGTGAAGCTGTTTTGTTTATTGTGTTTTATATAATTATATGCAGATAATGTGTGTGTGTGTGTGTGTGTGTGTATCTTTTATAGATGAATTTAGATTCTAAAATATATTTATTTAATAAAAATATGAGTAAACATTTAATAAAAATTATATGTAATGAAAAATATCGTAACTGTTTTTAATAAACAACAAAACATTATATCAAACTTTTTGAAGTCTATAAACTAAACTTTTATGATAAAACGTAGATCTAAATCATTTAACAGAATATTGTAATATAAATTAAAATTATTTCTTTTAATAGTTATGAGATTTTTACGCCTTTTTGTGTTAAAAAATTCATATCCTTGCATCACCGTTCAATTTCCATTTATACAACCATTTTTTTTTTTTTTTTTTTTTTTTTTTTTTTTAAATATGCAAAATAGTTATTATAAATATTATAATAAGTATGATTTAATATTTACTATATTATTCAATATTTATTCTAAATATAACTTACTTAATAAAGATAATACGGAAATTTACTCTAAAATTTAGTACTGACTTTTTTTTTAACTTAAACTATATATATTTTTTTCTTTAAAAGTGCCAGTTGTTTATTAAAAAATATCAGCAAAATTTGCCTTAATTTTTATTTTATTTTATTTTTTTTTTTACGTGTACGTTTTTTGCACTTTATCAAACCAGTTTTTATACTCTTGAGATGAAGAATAAAAAAAAAATATTTTCAGATAAGAAATGCATCATTCAAGTTTATTAAAAATTTTCGAAATCATTTGACTCGCAAATACCATTTTCTGGAAAATTTAAAAAGCTCTTAAGAAATGCTTTAAATATATTTTTAATTTTTATAAAGTATTTTTATTTTCAGGAAAATTTGTGAAAAAATTACAAAAGAACTTAACAGCAAAATTTCTAAAGTAGTGTGAAAATATGTTGTTCTGAAAAATTAAAAGCATTTTTCGCATTAAATTATTATACTTAGGCTGATTACAGGAAAAAGAATATCGAATATTACATTATCAGAGATTTTATTTTTTATGAGACTATAAAAAAGGTATTTAAATTTAGACCTCATTAAATAATTTTTATAGATCTACTTTCATGATTATTTATTTATTTTTACTTGTGTGATTTAGTTTTCTTAAAGGTGTGAAATTGACTCTCAAAATTATAACTTTTTTTTTTTTCTTTTAGTGTGTATTTTGTTAAAAACTATGATCTGAATCTCGAAGGATATTACTTTTTTTTTTTTTTTTTTTTTTTTTTTTTCCAGCTTTAAGAAGCTTATTAAAAACAGTAATTATAACATTTTAAAAAACAATTTCAAAAGGAAAAAAACGATGGAATTTTACTGTTTTTTTAATTAAAAATTTTTAATATTTATAGTTTTAATTTTTATAGGTAGTATTTACTTCAGGGAACGTTTAAAAATACATAAATAAATAAACTTATGTGAATCAAAACATAAAAAAAGTATGTTTGAAATTAACTTTATTTCGGGTCATAAAAATACTTCTAAAAGTTTTTACTCATTGATATTTTTATTCCCTTTTTATTATTATTATTATTATTATTATTATTTATTAGGGTTAAAATTGGCTCTAGTTATAAATATTCAAAATGGTTAGTCTCAATAGAATAAAACCTTCATCTAGACATTTTAATTTTTAACTTAACGTTAAGGCAACCTTATTTTCTGAACAATTTGTATTAACACTAAACCTACGAAGACGGGTCAAATGACCCATTTTAAACTTCTTGTCAGAATTTCTTGCAAATAACATTATCACATCGTCCATGTTTTATGTACCAAATTGCGCTAAATAATACTTTTTTGCTATACATAGTAATATATATAACATTTCAAAGACGGGTCACTTGACCCGCTGTGGTAGGAATAGGTATACATGAAGTATCGGTAGGTTTAGTGCTAATACTATGTCAAACATTACACAAAATATCATAACCACCACAAAATGTTAAATATCAACTTCAGGAAATTAAGTAGTAAAATCTTTTCACAATTGCTTTCAAATATAATTTTTGAATCTGATGCACTATACTAAACCAGTAGCAAAATGTATATATTTTTTAATTAATTCTTTTGTTGTTTTGTGATATGTCAAGATGTTGACGGACCATTTGCTTCTGATTCTTCCACCATTATATTCCTATAACATTTTTTAAATTAATTAACCGCCCAAACAAACTGTAGAAGATTACAAAAAAAAAAAAAAAAAAAAAAAAAAAAGAACTCGTGCGTTCCTTATTTTTCTGTGCCACTAATTTTATATCGCAATCTTTATCAAAAAATAAGGCTTATAAAATCAGAAAGAAGTTTATTTTTAAAGAACAGTGTTTGAAGGGTCCTTACATAAAGACGTGTCTGTTCGAACCCTAAAATATTGGGGATAGAATGAAGCGAAAAATATTGATTGTCTCCATCCTGAAAGTGTTAAAATAATATGTAAGGCATAAATATTAATTTTAAACAGACATAAAAACTCCAACTAAAAGGGCCAAAATTATTTTGTATTTTATCAATTATTCTGTAAAGAAAAAAAAAAGTTTAAAGATTTGTGTTGAAGAATGCATTTTTAGCATACTATAAATAAAAGTGTTAGAACACAGAATAAATAATATTAATAAATCAAATTTAGAAATGCAATAAAATTATTTTACAAAAGATAATTAGACAACAATTCTTTATTTCCGAGGATTTATATCAAATAATTTACTTCAGTATTTTTAAAGTTAACAGAATGTGCAGTTTAATATCATTTTTAAAATAAAGTCTGCAAAGAAAGTACTATCGAAAGAAATTAACTTATCACTTGTAAAACTTTTCCCTAAAACATCATTTAACATAAAGAGTAGCAATTGTTATAAAATATATGTTTATAATTTCGGCATAGCAATATGAAATTATTATATGGCTAAATAATGAAATCTATCTTGTCCTACAGGTATATCTTGCAGGACATCTTATATCTGCAGAGACCATTTCTTTAATGGAATATGCTGCAAATTTGAAATTTAAGTAAAAAAAAGTTCAGTTTATCATTTCTTTTTTTTAAACAAATAATAAAACTTAAACGAACTAACACATTTTAAACCTTCTTTTACATATCTGTAGGTTAACTTTTCGTAGGTAAAATCATACGAAGTCTCTCGACATGGAGTTTCTATGAGAAAAAGAATGTGGTAAAAGCGCAAGACAACTCACATAGAAAAGACGTGCATGAGGTAAATGCATAAAACTGGGGATGGTTGCTTCGCGAGTGGGGTCTCTCAGTTTCCGACCGGATCTGGCATTGAACGAATGCATTGCTCTCGAGTGGCGTGTGTGACGATCTCCTCACATCAGAATTGCGCTAGCAAAAGCATTCGAAAAACATCGGTATGCATTATCGTAGGAAAATAACACGGAAAAATATTTACTATTATACATAAGAATTTATCAAGGGAAAACATTCGAAACACCTCTAGCATGAAACTGCTTTCACGAAATAGCGTTAAAACAGTGTAAAGTCTGTATGAACAATAAAAACCTTCATTAAACGATGCAATATATATATATATATATATATATATATATACACAGGGTGTCAAGTCTGTAGACGTTTTAAAAATTCATAACTGTTGAATGAATTGACAGAATTGAGTGCGGTTTGCGAAAAAATCATTCTCGTGAAGGAGGATTATTTTTTTTTATATTAATTTTTTTTTTTTTTTTAGAAAGCAAAATATATAATTAAACTTTTTGTCGACGATAGTTATACAAATAGTTAAATTCTTCGCACGAATGTGAAAGAATAATATGCAAACGAAAGTCCTATAAATTGCACAATTTTGCGATTACAACAGTTTATTTCTTATTTTGCCTCCTAATTGTGCATACATGAAGTTTAAAATGCGATGCTGACTTGGTGGATAAAGCGTTATTGGTGAAGGTGTTTTCCCTCAGGAAAGAACCGCTGACTGAAGCTGAAGTTAGCTGTCTTATAACTCGTTTGCAAACTGTCATTTGTGGTGATGACGGACACATAGCCTGTAAACATTTGCAAGCGAAAAAGTACAAAATTTCATGAAAATGTGTGATCTGGTCACGTACAGCTCCCTCTACCGAAAAATAGCTTAATTATTATTTTCTTCTTTACCAAAAAGAAAAAAAAAAATCCCCCTTCACGAGAATGTGTTTTTCGCAAACTGCGTTCAATTCTGTCAATTCATTCAATAATTATAAATTTTTAAAATGTCTACAGACTTATAGGACACCCTGTATATTTTTTACAAGTTTGCGAATATTTTTTAAACCACATAAAACTTAACTCAAATAATATAGAATTACTCTTCACTCACGAATAATTATTTTTTATTTATTAAATTTCACAAAGTTGTGCAATTAAATAAATAAATAATTAATTAATTAAAAAATAATAATAAGAAGAAACATCCCATTTAATTTAAAAGTACACTATCATACTGTTATTTGTAAATGTTTAACCTAAACCGCCAAAATGCATATTTATAACTTTCATGTAGTACACAGTACGCACACTAAAATTTTGCTTTTACATATAAGTAATCTAAGGCAAATAATGCAAATATGGCCAATACTGGTAATATGGCCAACGCGCAATAATCTTATTAATTTTGGCGAAATCCGAAAGATGGTTCTTGAATCTAGTCGTTCGAAGTCAGAAGAACATAGTTTAGTACTGTGTTGCCCGCAAACCTTGATCACGTTCACGGGGGGACAGTCATTGTTGATTAATTTTTAGTTACACTGGCACTTTATGAATTTGTCTCTTGTAAGTGTTTCACATTTCTGATTAAAACAAAGTATGTGTATTTACTGTTCTACATAATATTTTAGCTAGGTTAATGACCACTTCAACTGCATAAATGGATTTCAATAGCAGAGTTTTCAGACAGAATTACGAATTGTTTTTTTAATCTCATTATATGTCCAATGGGCATATTACCAGCACATATCAAAATTTAAACTACAATAACGCTGTCTTCTCACCTTTCATGAGGTCAATTCCAATCTTGATTACTTAATTCTGGGGGCGCATTCGAAAGTATTTCCCGGTCACTTCCCGAGTTGGGAAATGACGTCACGCGGGAAGTTCTGGAAATTAGAACTACCATATAGGAGCCATGTTTGTTTATATATTTGTTTCCCGGGAAGATGAGATGTGTACGGAAGTAGTTATATCTCAGTCATTTTTTGTAAGGCTCCTATATGGTAGTTCTAATTTCCCGAACTTCCCGCGTGACGTAATTTCCCAACTCGGGAAGTGACCGGGAAATACTTTCGAATGCGTCCTATATGATGCTGAAAAAAAATGACATTCTTCTACCTTGTTCATCTTCAAGAACAACACATGAGCTGCAGCCTTTGGATAAATTCTGTTTTGGGTCATTTCAATAATTTTGGGATCAAGAAGTTCTTTTGTTTTTGGAATAAACTGCCGTGAAAACATTACAAAAGCTCGATTTGGAAGACTATTATCTCCAGTTTGGGACAAAGCTATGACATTGACATTTCCAACGTTAAAGTTAACTTCAAAAGGACAGGTATCTATCGTGCTAATCCTGTCCTATTTATCCTGTCAGTGCAATTCCAGAGGAAGCTTTTGCGCATATTTTTTTTTTTTTTTTTTTGAGCCCCTTGGTCTTCCTGAACCGGACCCTTGAGTGGGTAAGGTGACCGGGACCCAAGCTTGAGTGGCTCCCCACCCCACCCCCCCTTTTTTTTTTTTTTTTTTTTTTTTTTGAGCCCCTTGGTCTTCCTGAACCGGACCCTTGAGTGGGTAAGGTGACCGGGACCCAAGCTTGAGCGGCTCCCCTCCCCCTTTTCCTTTTCTTTTCTCTTTTTTCTTTGAGCCCCTTGGTCTTCCTGAACCGGACCCTTGAGTGGGTAAGGTGACCGGGACCCAAGCTTGAGTGGCTCCCCACCCCCCCCCCCTTTTTTTTTTTTTTTTTTTTTTAGTTGTTCCCCCCTGGTCCCGAGGGCTGCCCTTTAGGAGGATAAGCATCTCCGAACAACAAATTCTAGCTTCAATGAGGAAGCTTTTGCTCCAAGTTCTGTGTTAGAAAACCCTACTCCAACAAAGAATATTGCGAAAAGTGGAAAACAAGTTTCTTCCCCAGAGACATCGTCTGAAAAAAGGTTCGTGTTTTACTCCTTCTCCTTTAAGTACGGCTGTCATATAACCTGTAATGAGGTGTCGAGCACTAATTCTGAAAAAGAGAGGGCTTTTCAAAGTAATACTGAATACACAATCAAACACCACATCAGCGAAAAAAAAAAAAAAAAAAAAAAAAAACAGTCTGCAAATAACAGAAATGTAATAAAGAAAGTTGGTTTACTGGTATTTGCGGCAAGGAAAAAATTTTGGATATGAGATTACATGTATTGTGTTGTAATTTGTATGTGTAGGACTTACTAAAACAAATAAGGAAGTTTTAACTTGCCATACATGTGAAGTCAAAATAAATTTAAAACACTTTTGACAGGAAAACATATAAAATTGCTTAAAAATTTGCTGAAAATTGTTTAAAATTGCTTAACATTGATTTCTAAATTTTCTTCTTACTTATCTTTTCATTAATTTTTCTAAAGTTTCCAAAATTAAATTTGGTTTTTTAATAATTGATGTGTTTTCATGCGTTAAATATCAATCTCTTCATTCCATTTCACTTATGGGAATATTGCCTGCATATGGGCATATTAATTTCATAAAATATTCTTGCAGGTTTAAATCTTGAGTCTTGTAATTTTATTTATTTATTTATTTTTCGAGTACTAAAATCAGTCCTCTCTTTTAGAGAATTTTTATATACTGTTTTTTTTTTTTTTTTTTTAATTTTTTTTTTTATTATTATTATTATTATTATTCGATTACTACTATCGCTAAAGAAATCTGTCCTTGAGGTGGCCATATTACCCGCACTTACCTTGCCAGAAAGAGTCATATTGTATATATATATATATATATATATAAACTTTTGATGTTTTTTCAACCACATTTATCGGAAGAGGCTCATTTAAACTAAATATGTTCAAATAATAAATTCAGTCGTCAAATTTAATTCATAAAGATAATAAATATTAATAAACATTAAATATATTGTAACTTTTAGACTTTACTAAACATTGGTATCTCTAACACTCCATTTTACCTTTTCTAATAATTTGCGACTATTTACATTTATGATGAAACTATACTTATTTGTAAACGTGTTTAACACCAAACATTGAAAAAAAAATGTTATTTAATATTTGAAAGTTACACATTTAAGTTATATTAGGCAATTAAATTTGTTTTAAAATTATGTAAATATCGCAGATGTACTGAAAATGTTATTACAAGAACTATTTTAAGTACTTCATGTAAAAGAAATATGTAATAATTTATATATCCTTTCTTAATATCCGAAATTTCATTTACGCATATGAAATACAGGATTTCATTTTCCATTTCATTATTCTAAATATTATTTAAACTAGCTAAAATCTTTTCTCTAAGAAATTTTTATTTATTACTGCACAAAAGAAAATTAAAGGCTCAGTGAATAATGACATAATTTAAAGTTCAAAATTTTATTTTTATTAATCTACATGAATCCCAAATTAAAATTTTCATTCTTCTACTTTTAACTTTTGTGGTCGTTATAGAAATGTGCTTTGTCTGTAGATTTCTTTTGGCGTCTACTTTCTTTTAGTTAAATCTTAACATAGTTTTCTCAAGCAGTATCATTGTTAAGTAATTTTATAAACTCCTCTATCTTTTGACGTCTACTTAAGCCCACTATTGAATTTGTTTCTGAACGCCATTGTTTAAAGCATTTTGAAATTTAGCATGACTTATTTTGAGAGAATTTCTACAAAATATAAACAAACTATGTACAAAATAATTCTTATTTTGGGAAGATTCTGGATATGTGACTTTAAATTTTGACATACAAAAAATAACGATTAAGTTTTTAGTTAATAATCTGTTTCGTTAAATGTTTGTAAAAATATGTTCGATTAAATATTTTTTATTTACAATGGAAATGTAAAAAAATTTGGTGTAAAAACTATCGTTTAGAAAATAACATTTACCGACGTATTTCATTTGCGAAATTTCAATACAAAATTTCAATACAAAAATTTCAATACATGCGAAATTTCAATACATATAAAATTTTTATATGTATTTGCAGCAAATTTCTAATTAAATAAGATAAAATTTCTGTAACAATATACTGGTATCGAAAAATCGTAACACTTGGCAGATATGTTATTTTAAATCCGTTCTTTTGTCTGATCTGATTACTTCGAAGAAATTTTTCCTTTTAACATCCTTTGTCTATTCTACTGATAATATTTGTAAACTGAATATAGTGTGCTTTGATTTTAATTACAAAGAAATTAAATCTAAATGATTAAGTACATGTTAAATTAATTTAGTCGTATATTTATGGCTCTTAGATATTATTAATGGTTTTCTAAGATGTATGTGATGCCCGATTTTTCTTACGTATTAATTATAAAATGTTACATTCAGTAATATATATTATTTTGAATAAGAATAATATTTTTTTATTAAAATGTATGAGAACGAACGTATTTATGAAAAATGTGAGTTAATATTAGCATTATTGATTACAGTGTGTTATACGTATAATATATACGTTTCTATATGTAGATGTTTTCACTAAAAGTATTATATATTCAAAAAAGTTTAAATATTAAAATAATTACACTATAATATGTTTATGATTATTAGTGATTATTTCACAATGATTTTACTTGCTAAAATGTAAAAGTTTAGATTTCAGAAATATAAAGAAACAAATACTTTTTGGAAATTTGAATTTATCTATTATCCTCTATCTCCCCTTTTCTCTTCATATATATATATATATATATATATACAATATATATGGGTCGTTCATTGTAAAAGTTAATTATTTCCTTGGAAATTGATTTTGAAATAACGAGCTTTTGTCAACTTTATGCGAAGGAAAAAAGCCAAGATTCAGTAGGTGTCATCGATTTTTGTATTTAATACAAATAATATAAGAATTTATAAGTTATATTAAAAATAATTTAAAGTAACTTAGAAACTTCATTTTCATAATGAATATATAGAAGTTTTAGTTTTCTGCGAAAAACATGTAATGTCATTTATGGAATTTTATAGCTATTATTGGGGTTTTTCCTTTTTTATATTGAAAGATGTGACAAAATGGAATACAATTAAGCAAATATTTATATATTTAAAAAATATGGAGTTACACCACTTTTACAGTGATCCGTCCATATATACATACTTACTTGCATTTCTTTCAGTATAGTATCATCACTATTATAAACGAGTTTACCATATGTTAAATATAATTTTTTAGAGAGAAATACAGAATTAGTTTTTATATTACATGTAAAATTAGTTTTCTTATTTATTTCGACAAATATATTGTTAAAGAAAATGATGTGAAATATGCTAAAACCCGGCAATAAAAAATATTTTACTTTAGAAAGTAAAGTATCAGTTGCACTATTTCTTTCCAGCTTAAAAATAATATAATGGAAAACCTTTAAGGAAGATGCCATGACACTCAAGTAAATAAAGTTTTAAATTTTAAATTTTTATTTTTCTAGGGAAAAAATGAAAAAAATAAAAATAAACGCAAAAGTGAGCTATTTACATTTTAAAATTTTTATTGTGGAAAATTCGAATACTTTGTTTTCAAAGATATTTTAAAAGGTAGTTTTGGTAGATCAACTTTACCTTGTTTAAAAAAGAGCCTGAAGAAATAAAAGTGCATTATAGTGCAAAAAAATAAAGATAAAGATATTTTTCATATAACACTACAAAAAAAAAAAAAAGGTCTATCATATTCATACTCTGCTGGAAGTTTATGTAAAATATTTTACGTATGCATTTTTGTGCATATACATATATATATATATATATATATATATTAACTTGTTTACTTATTGTTCAGTAAAAATGTATGCAGAATTTTATTCATCCATCCATTCATATAAGTATTTTAAATTTAATTATTAGTTTCCTCACAAAACGAAACACATAATGGGAAAAAGAATGTCAGATAGATAAACATACGCACACGTATAGATATATATATGCATATAATTTATATATATATATATATATATATATATATATATATATATATATTCATATATATAAAGTATGTATGAATGTAAGCTGCGAAAACCATTTCGTGAAGCCATTGCGTTAAGATACCAGCGGCTATCAATCATTCGTGTGGCTTCAAAAACCTTTTGTAAAAATTGTACTTGTTTGGTTTTGAAGTGAAAATTTAAAAAGACAAAGTGAAGTGCATCTGAAAGGAAGCGCAAAAGAATTTGAATAAATATGCACATATAAAAGAAATATATTATTTCATTGTGGAGTAAAAGCAAATGTATAAAAAACAGAACTTACAAAACATTTTTGTCTCTACGCTAAATAAGATTGATTTTTTATGTTTTAGCATTTCCATTCCATAAAGCAGAATGAATATTAATCTTTGACCAATTTTATTTATAACATAGTAAAATTGATTCATCTATTCTTAGGGTTATATATATATATATATATATATATATATATATATAAAGCAAAAAGTTTGTCGGCTGAACACATCCGGGTGGACCACTCCTATTTTTGATTTTTGATTGGTTTAGATTTAACTACTTTGGTGATAAATGTCGGCCTTTTTTTTAAATAAAAACCGATGAATTTTTTTTAAAGGTACTGCATAGATGTTATACTTTTTAAAAGAGCTCTAAAAGCTGTTCATGTTTTGTGAGGACATTTTTGTACATCAAGTTATTAGCTTTAAAGACATTACGTTGCAAAGTTTCACAACGCGACATCAGTCGATTGCTTTTATATTAAAATAAGAGTCTAATATTAAACAGAAAACAGTCTAAAATTAAAGAATAATGCACAATCTTTTAAAAGCTATCAGTTGAAGTTCTAAGAGCTGCAATTTTTAAATTACAGAATACTTATTTCCCATACATAATCTATTAAATTTGTAAGCAATTGTTCATTTATTCTTGAGAATCATTCACATAAGACCATAGAGCATTGTTGCAAAACGAGTGCATGGTTGGTTGGTTGGGTTTTACGTTGCACCAGTGCTACGACACAGGCAATTTGTGACGGTCTGGTTTTTACCCCTAGAGGTGGTCCGGAGTCATGCCATCACAATTTTGATTCTCCGAGGAAGCAAAATGGGTGCAAAACGGAAGAAATATTTTATTTAATATAGTAAAAAGTGCGGGCGACATACGCAACGTGTACCCGAAGTGAGGTTTAGAGCAATTTTATCATAGGCATCTTTTATTTATTTATTTATTTATTTATTTTATAATGTGATATAAAAAATAAATGGTGATTCAATTCTTTTGAAAATTTGTTTAAATACAGTGACCAGCGAAGCGGGCGTTGCCTGCTAGTATATATATATAAGAGAAACGGCTTAATATGATTTTATGACGTAAATCTAAGTAATATTTTACGGTTTTTTCTACTTTCTTTTTTGTCAAATAATATATAAAATTGATAATAGTGTTCATGTTTAATTTCATATGTTGCGCAACATGTGATATGATTCCATTTGCTAAATATTTTTAAGGCCTTTTTCGATTTTTTAAGTTTTATATGGCATAGATTTAATAATTATTTTACATCTGTCACAGTATTTTATACACGTGTTAAATGTTTTAAAGGTGTTTTAGCTATTACAGAATTTTTAAATGTCATATATCTAATAATTATTTTTTTTGTACAGACATGAGGTGCCTCATTCATCATCACTTATAATACAAACTAAACAGTGAAGATTAACATTTTAAAGAAAAATTTGTGTTGCATTCACAGAAATATGAAAGTCCAGCGCCGCTATATGTTAAATATTTAAAGTTTAAATGCATTTGAAATTCCCTTCAGAAAATCAATTTACTTTTCTGCTTAATTTTTCCTAATATAATTTAGCACTTGGATAACCGAGTTCACTCGGTATCATTGTAAAGAGTAATCGTGGTGTGAATATAGTGTTTTGTTGAGAAAAAAATAATAATAAACATATTTTTTATCTGTATGCCCTAGGCGAAGCGCGATTTAACAGTGAAAGCTAAATTTCCTAACGATAAGGAAAATTCAAATCGAATTATCATCTTACCTGGCCATACCTTTTCATCAAAATCATTCAAAGAGTTTCCTAGAAAACAGGGTTCATCTATATTTTGTTACAGAAAAAGCACGGGTTACCAGCGCCAGCTAATTATATTGAAGAAGAAGATAAGTCAGATCGATTTCTTATCTCAAAAAAACCTCTAACTTTATTTTTTTCAGTAATTACTAAGAAAACCAAGTTTCTGTCGTGATTTTTTCACATGCGGTGGGAATTACCAGTAAACGCTAATTATCCTGAAGGTTGAGATATTTCAGATCAAATTATCATCTAAAATACACACTGAATTTAAATTTGTATCAAAACCATTCGAGTACTTTCGAAGAAAACAATGTTTCCTTACAAACAAAATTTATATGGTCTAATATTGAAATAACGTTTTTTTATTGTTGGCAACGTTTATAAATGGCCATTGGCTGGATTGGTGCACCAATTGCTGGCAAATTGTTGGCCCATATGCAGTATTTTACTTAGAGAATGCATTTTGCTATTAAGTATTTGCTATTTTTATGTATCCTTTTAATAATGAACACCCTCGACCATATTTTAATGTGCGTAATAAAATCATATATTTTCTGTAAAGTTACACAATGCTTTAGAAATGAGCCATTATATACAAATTTAACACATCAATTATTGTTGGACTCATAAAGTTGTTCCTTAGGATGGACCAACTGTAGCTACTCCAACAAATAAAATGCCAACGGAACAGAAAAAAGGACGTTTGGCCAGCTGCAACTATCCCAACTTACCAAATGATAACCGTACAAACCATTATCTGCTGATGGGCCAACAACTCATGTTTTCAGTGTTCTGCCATTTTTTCCAGAGCAAAGCGCGAGCTACATGTAAACCCTAATTGCGTTGAAGAGGATGGCAATTGTTATTGAACTGTAAACTTGAAAAGCCCCTAAATTTAAGTTTTTGTCGAAATCATTCAATTATTTTTTAAGAAAACCAAGTGTCTGCATATGTTGCAACAGGCAAAGTAAGGATTAACAGTGAGCGCTAATTTTCTACAAAACAAGGTTCAGTCAAATGGCTTTGTCATCTAAAGAACATTTAAACTTTTTTTTTTTTATCGAAATCATATACAAATTCCTGGTATATTTTGCAAGTAGCGGAGTAATGCTTAATAGTGAACTCTAGGATTTCTGAAGATGAAGATAAATCAGATAAGTTTGTCACCTAAAAATACCCTCAACGCAAAGGTTTTATCAGAAAACATTCAATTCTTTTCTGAAAAAAATCTAGTTCCCGTCATATTTTCCAACAGCCGGGGTGAGGGTTAGTAGCGAAAGCTAATTTTCTTGAATATTAAGAAAAGTCAAATGGGTTTTTGATCTCAAAAACCCCTTTACTTAATTTTTTATCAGACTCGTTTCAGACATTCTCGAGAAAACCAAGTTTCTGCCAAATTTTCCAATTTGTGGAGAAAGGGTTAACAATGAACGTTGGATTTCCTAATTATGAGAATAAGCAATATGTCTTTGTCGTCTCAAGGTATCCTTAACTCTAAGTTTTTACCAAAATAATTAGTTTCATTTCTAAGAAAAACAGGTTTTTGTCATATTTTGCAGTAGGCGAAGTGGGGGTTAACAATGAACGATAATTTTACTGAATGTGAGAATAAATCCGATGGGTTTGTCTTCTAAAAAAAAGAAAAAAGTTTAAACCTAAGTTTTTTTTTCAAAATCGTTATACCCATTTCCGAATAAAACCAATTTCTGTAATATTTGGCAACCAGCGGATAAGGGGTTGAAAGCGAATGGTATTTTACCTGAATATGAGGATAAGTCTAGTCAATATTTAGCCCCCGTAAGCACTTAACACCACATTTTCATAAAATTATTTTTATCCATTTCCGATTAAACTCAATTTCTGCTATATTTTGCAACCGCCGGATAAAGCTTTAACAGCTAACGCATATTTTCCTAAAGATGAGAATAATTCCATTCCATTTTGCCCTACAAAAATATCTTAACCTTAAATTTTCATCAAAATTGTTTGATCCATTTCTAAATAAACGAAATTGTGACATATTTTGCAACCAGAGGATAAATGGTTAATTTCAAACGCGGATTTTCCTGAAGAAGAACATAAGTCGGATCGATTATTCAGCCCAAAAACGCTTATCTCCAAACTTTTATCAATATATTTCTGGGTATGCCTAAATTCTGGAATAATTGAAAATAGCAGATGAAGGTTTAACTACGAACGTGAATTTTTCTTAAGATGAGGACAACTCCAATCGATTTTTCATATGAAAAATCCCTTAATCATTAACCCTTAAAAGTCATTAATGTCGTTTCGTTCATTTCTGAGTAAACTCAACTTCAGTTATATTTTTCAACCGGTGGATAAAGGGTAACCACTAAGTTTATTCTTTCTGAAGGTAAGTATAATCGATTTTTCACCCCAAAGAACACTTAACTCCAAACTCTCATCAAAATCATTACACCCATTTTCGAGTTAACCCAATTTCTACTATATTTTGCAACTCTAATATAAAAGGTTAACTGAGAAAGTGAGTTTTCGTGAAAATGAGGATTACACCAATTGATTTTGCACTCCAAATAATCCTAAACGTTCATGAAATCTATATATCTATTTCTGAGTAAATGCGATTTCTGAAATATTTTCCGAATACCCGTGAAGGGTTAACAGAGAATTCGAATTTTCCCGAAGAGCAGGATAAGTTCAATCGGTATTTCATCCCAAAAGCCCTTAACAATAATCACAATCCTTATATATATTGAGGTGTAAAACCATTTTCTACCATATTTTGCAGTCCGTGAATAAAGAGTTAATAGCGAACGCGAATTTTCCTAAAGATGAGTAGTTTAGACCGGTACTAGTTGGCAAACTTGTGCTTCTATTTTTTTTTTTTTTAATTACAACGCACCATTTAAATTTATTTTTATGTTAAAAGTATTAGTGTACCTTCAGGAAGAAGTCACCATAATAAAACTTGAAAATATTAATTATGATTGTTAGTTTAGTAGCTCAAACTGACACCAAATCGCTTCGGCTAACCTGTCTCGATATTGGGGTAAGTTAGCCCACGCCGCCTGTTAAGTGTTCTGATATTGTAGAAGTTAAGGAGATGTTCAAATTTTGCATCAAATCATAATTTTTATATTGTGTGAACAAGAATACAATATAACCTAAAAGAAATCATTCATACGACATTCCTTAAGGAAGCCATAAAATTATAAGAATGCAAAATTATGCGTGAGTAGAAAAAAGATTTAAATTAGAAAAAGAAATCAATTTTAAGTTATAAATAGGATTAATTGCTTTTATTGATACAATTTTCGATTGAAGACCAGCATGAAATATCGGTTCTCTGGTAGTGTTAGATGTGTCCAGCATTTGCAGGTGATACACCGAGTTCTTTGTTCTTCTGGTTTACTGCATACAAATGATTTAAGACAGCAAACGACACAAATTGTCCTGATCCTCCTGATTTTCGCTCACTGCATGTTTCTCGTTTCTACGTTGTCGTATGGCTCCTTTTTTTTTTTTTTTTCTCCTTTTCGGAAATTGACATTTTGAAAAATTTTCCTCCTTTTTTGTAGAAAATTCATTTTTTTCTGTTTTGTTTTCATTTCTTCTTCCGGCACTACTTGTTTGATTAATGTATTAGTCAATACTACAGAATTCCGTTTTTCTTTCGTTGCAATTTTTTTATATGGTTTCTGCCATTAGAAAAAAGTCTCACATCGTCTGGAGAAGGAAATTAATTTCTCTCAAAGCTTCTATTTGAAAACTGTTAGTTCCCAGATGGTCTTCGAAGAAGACATGTTGAAATTGGTGGCAAGCGTCGAGTAGTAGCTACAATGTATTGCGATGTAGAATGTGGGTTAGTCTTATCTGTGATATATACGATGGCATAAATCGGCATCAGTAAGAATAATTTTATTCAGGATGAAAATGTCTGTCTCCCGAAACACAGACTTTGTGTTAAATGCTATTGCTGCAAGCGGAAGTGCTGATTTTATAACTGATGTAAAATAGTATAATATCATTGGACATTTATTCATTGTTATCCAACATTCGCAGGCTGAATTAATGCGTCTTTTAAAATGACATACACTCTTCGATCTAAAGGTTATAACTAAAGGGTATATAGTGTAGTGGAAGGGACAAAACTGTGATGCCATGAGTTTTGAACATCATCATTTTGAACAATAGGAGTGTAGAAAAGTAAGTTATAAAAAAAGATAGGGGCTTCTAAGGACACCTAAATGTTATAAAATTATCAAACATATTAATATTTTTGTAGAATTCAGCAACTGATTTAATGTATGGTGGGTTAAAATAGCATTATAACTCAATTAAAAAAAAAAAAAAAAAGACTGACTCGAATAACCTAGAATTCAAATAAGCTGTACCAATTATATAGTTATCAAAATTTAAGTATCTCCCCCTGTATCTACCCTGTAAATACAAGTGTCTGAAACTCAGACAGAAATGTGTCTAAAAAGGAATGTTCCATTTCAAGACGCAAAAAAGTGTCTTATTTATTTCAGACACTTCAAGTATCTTAAAAGACACAACGTTTCACAAATTTGAAGATTCTGAAATTCCACCATTTTTCATCCTGTCTGTAGTAATTATTTTTCATAAATAAATAAGTAAAAGGTTGCGTGTTATACGCTTATCTGTTAAAAATAGATTTTAGAAACTCTTAGAGCATAAAAAAAATCATTGATAATTTTTAGAAGAAAATTTTCGATTTCCCGGGTCTGGAATCGAACAGACAACCAACGGATTCAAAGGTAGACGTCTTCCCAGTCACACTACCGGAATACACGGTGCATATTGCTTGTATAATTAAATATGTTCTGGTATTCGGGAAACAAATCGCAGTTTTATGTCTTTGCAATAAAACTATCCACGATGTATAAAACTTAATATATATTATTATCCTAAATTTTATGTGAAGAGGTTTAGAGTTCTTTTGTAAAATGCGTAATATGGATGAGAAAATAACAAAATACGGATTTTAAACGATTCTTTTTTTTTTTTTTTTAACTGGTATTTACAAGAAAGCAAACTATGTACATGAAAAAAAGAATGTTCTTTTACACTTTAAAGTGTAGGGAAACATGTGGAAGAAAAGAGTTAAAAAAAATAATTATGCAGAAATTGTTCAAGATTGTTTAGTTATAAATTCGCGTTTTTAGCTACAAGTTACATGCTTTGTTTATCTTAATATTTTTTGTTTTATCATATGTGAGAACTTTAAATAAATATAAACTTTTTTTTTTTTTTTTAACTTGAATAAGTTTCGCGTTTAAGTATTTTAAATAAGTTAACTACTTATATCATATAAAATAGTTTTTAATTTATTTAATGTGAAAAGAGGTTAAAAAAGAATGTTCATGTTGCTTAAAGTAGATTCCACAAAGAAAATTTCATAAGTAATACAAATGTCTGAATTTCTAAGTGTCTAAATTATAATATGTCTTAATTTCAGCTTTATCAACCTTATTCAGACATTTATAAAAATACACTTATGTGTCTTAATATGTCAGAAGCATGTGCTGTCTGAAATTTTGCATACTTACATGTTTCATACTTGTATGTGTTTGAATTGGTATTTCAGACACTTTTTTGTTTGAATTCTATTTACAGTGTAAATTATAGTTTTTACAATATATAAATAAATTGATTTTGCAGACATTCTTCATTACACAGTTAGTCATTGGAGATTCTACGTGGCCGGCCGGGCGAACGTGTTTCATGCAGAATGGGCAAATTAGCTCTATATCCCCCTTTTTAATTTTCATGACTGTAAGAACTTATTTTAAAAGCACTTCAGTAAACAAGCACATCCTACAATAATTACGATCGATTATCTTTAGGAAGTCTACTTATCCAAATCTAAAATTTAATTTACGAATAAATTAAAAACGTTTCTTTCTAAGCGAGGAAATTGACTTGTCTTTCCAAAATTTCGAAATTTCTCTCTTCACATAGAACATCAGTTTAAAATATTTTTTTAACCTACTAAATATTCTTTTGCTAGTGGCATGGTAAAATTCTCATAAATTCAATTAGTCCAGTGGGCAGGTGCTGATAAAGAGGGGTTACTTAAAGAAGGCTATAAAAACGTTTTCTTTCTATGTTGTATGTACCTTAGGCACTAAAACAAAATCTTAGTTTTCGACCTGTAAGATTTTTTTTTTCAAGTTTTGGTTAAATGACTTCAAGCCCATGGAGCTCTTTCCCTATTCAGTTCCCTCTTAAAATTCTTCAACTTAACACTTTTCTCTTCCAAGGTGATGCTCTAACTTTCTCTTTTCTTCGAATTATAATAGAAAATTCCGGTGATAAAGGCCAACGGCACCAGTGTAAACTACGTCAAAAATTTAAAATTACTAGGTCTAACAATATATAAAAACGTAAATTGTTTTTTTTTTCACAATGATAATTTAAAAATAAAGACCTTAACCATTTCCATAATTCAACAAATCTAGTAAGGAAAAAGTGAGGCATTAGTATTAAGCTCTTAAATATTTGGTGCAGTCGGCAGAAAATTCTTGAAGCATACATCCACACTTTTCAGTTTTTTTTTTTTTTTTTTTTTTTTTTTTTTAATTTTTTTGTTCTTTTTTGATTTCTAATTTTTATTGTCAACTTACTGTTTTATAAACAGTATAAGACTAAAATCATGACTCGAAAAATATTTACTTAACAAAACAGTATTAAGCGCCCACCTTTTAAGTAGGAATTATTACTAGTCCTTCAATAATTCTCCTGCCGACTGTACAAGATAGTAATAGGAAAAAATTTAACCTATGGAGCAGATATTTAGGGGGAGGGAAACTAATAAATTCAGCGCCAACTAAACTTCTCTCTATTTAATGAATTTTCGTGCACCAAATATCACGGGGCTGCAGGGCTATATCAACTGATACCCTCACCGTGGTCCCTGGCGTTCCCCATATTCACCTCCAACTCAAATATAACTATCCCAAAAGAAATATACTACAACTTAAAAACTAGGTATCCAGGCAAAGTATTTCGCAAACTCTAAAATCCAGCACCTTTCTTATAGCTGGTCACATCACCCGGCAAAGAATATTTTAATAGCTTTAATAAATACAAATATTAATATTTTCTCTCCCTTTGCCCCTGTGGCGGTTTACACCGATGGATCAAAGACTGACTGATGGGGGGCTGCAGAATTCTGTGTCCTTTCAGAAGGGGCCGTGACACATTGGTGGGCCTGCAGATTTGGGGACCTTTAATTCAATTTTCCAGGCTGAACTTTACGCCACAGAAGAAGCACCCAACTGGATAAATGAAAATAGAAACAAATGCCAGTGATTTTCCATTTTCAGCGTCAGTCTCTCTGGCCTGCAGGCAATATACCGACACATGAGCAAACTTCCTTGGTCCTAAATATTAAACGTCTTCGAATGGTTCTTAAGAATCAAATATCCCTAACAGACGTTTTGGAAACAGGTTAGTGTTGGGCAATTAAACTGCTGACAATTTAGCAAACTCATCGATCGAACACAATGAATCAGACCATATTCTTCCTCTTCCTCCTTCTTATATAAAAAATCTTCTTATATACCAAGAATGGCAAGAAATATAGGACCGTTATACTAAAGGCAGATTTATATATAGCTTAGTTCTCAGGGTCTCCCTAACATTGTAGGAACTAACGCCATCCATTACAGCTTTTCTTTCTGGCCACGGTCTCTTCAGAGACTATATCTTTTCCGTTTTCATTGCTCACGCACTCCTCTGTGCTCTTCTGGTGAAAAAAGGAAAACGGCTCCTGCCTATTTCTCCTGCCCATTAACCTCAGAATGACACATTCTAAATCCCTATTCAAGGCCCAATAATTGACTAAACAATATATTCTCCCGTTCTCCTCTCCGGCTAAAACTATTAAAAATCTACGAATTGATATTAGAAATTTCTAATTTATCAACAAATGTCGAATTCCTTCCTTTTATTTTTTTTTTTTTTCAAATAACGATATCTTTTAATTTGTATTAAGAAAAAATAGCAACTTTACCTATTTTCTTTCTTTCTCTCTCTCCACCTTTCCCAACCTTCTATTTTAAATATCTGTCTCCTTAAAAATCATAAAATAGACTGCTAAAATAACCGGTTAAAATAAACTACTAAAATAAGCTATTGCTACCAACCATACTGCTGCGCACACACACACACACACACACAAATATCAATGAACTCTCTTCTTAATTAGCTTTTTGTCGCGTATGAGCCAAGTTCCGGTGCTCAACATTTTCCTTTTCATTATGTCACTATGTTTCCCTCTGTCGCGTGAAAGCTCTGTTTTTTTTTATTTCCTTTTTATTTATTTTTTAATTCTTTTCAATAAAGGTTCGGCGCGGCGGACTTCTCAGGGGAACCTCTAAGTATTAGGGACTTCTCCTAGGAGGCTTCAGTTGCTCAAAACTGCATCATTAACAGTGAGTAGCCATCTCAGTACAATATAATATAGTATTTCCATTAAACTCTATAAAATGTATTTTATACGCAATTTACTGAAGACTAAATTTTCATATAAAATGAGTTCTCTTACTCCAACAAATTAGTATTAAGGGAAAAGATCGTCTCATTAAAGAGTCGCTGAAAGGATCAGATTGAATTACTGTTACACTGGTTGTAAAAAAAGTATAAAAATAAAAACCTGATTTTACTGTATATTCGTCGAGTAATCAATGCTATTAAAGCCTTTTCTAACCAAATCCATAAAAATTTCGAAACTTTGACTTTAACAGCAAATGCAAGAGATAACCAAGGAGTTCACTAAATAGGCAAGCTAATTTTTTTAGGCTAAACGTGATAGTGTATGCAAAATATCCAAAATTATATGGCAAAAACTACTTTTTCAGCATATAAAAATCGTAGAAAAAAATTAGTGAATCGTATTATTTAATTACAGTTCTTGGATACAGGTTTAGTTGCAGTAAAACCATTTTATCACTTAAAGCTATTCCCAATATTTAAAACAAATATTAAAATAAGAAAACAAAAGAATTTGCAAACTACAAGCATTGACGTAACGCGACAGTAATATATATTCGAAATAAAAGTGTTGATTTCTATGGTTCTGTTGGACCAGCTATTTGGTTAAGCTTAGGGAAATTCCGATTAGATATTAATATAAAGAATTTTCTTAAATACGTGTATAAAGATTCAGATCCATAGCTTTTGAAGATTAAAATATTTTTAGGTAATATTAGCCGGAGAAATCAGAAGAGAATCATCAAGTTTCAGCCATGTCTAAAATCATGATTACCGTAATTTTCGGTGCATAATCCGCAGGTCACATAGGTCAGGTTTGCACCAGAAATTTTAATTAGCAAATAAAGTTATATTTGTAGGAGCTGTTTATTTTAAATATATAGATTATTTTATTAAATAAAATTTCTGGTGCAAGAATAGCATATCTTACATGCGGATTATACACCGAAAATTACGGTACATATTGGCATTTAATTTCTTCGCCACAAGAACACATAAAAATGAGCACTTACAAGGAACGTTGTACTTTAATCTAGTTAATAAATTTGAATACACGGAGTAAGACTGTCATATATATTAACCCTTGAATATCGCCAAACTTTAGTTATCAGATTTTGAAAGCAACAAACGACCTATGTATTGAAAAGAGGAATAATGTTAAATCCGCAGAAGGAATTTTTGACTAAATGATTAAAATTACGTTAGCAATTAGACTTTGACTTAGAAAGATGACGAATGAAATAGGCCATGTTGTATTCTTTTAGGAGACGTAAATACATGCTAATAAAAGTGTATTGAAAATTTAAATAATGAAAAAAAATCATTAAATGAATTGCTTAGTTCCTAATTTAAAATAGCATCTTGAAATACGGAAATAATTTCTAATATTCTTTAAAGAAGATAAAAAGATATAGCAATATATACAATATATATATATATATATATATTAAATACTTTTGATAAATTATTGGTAAAACTCAATGCACTCTTCCAAACTTTTTTTTAATTTATGCCTAGATTATGTATATGCTTAAAAAAAATCTGTATCAAAAATATTGTTTCAATAACGGTAGAAGATGTGATTTCTACATCACATCTGACGCTTCGGTAAGCCCCAGAGGCATTTGGGATCATGAAAGATCTGAAACAAAGCATTTTTCGTGCACCAACTGCGGTTGTACAGGACGCTCTTCAACTGGCTCGCGTATCGAACCCGTAAATTTCCATTTACCCGATAGGCGCTCAACCAATCAGGACACCACGACTCCTCTTTAAAACATGAAAATGAGAGACGAATTACCACTTAAGAGATTTTATGGGTTTCTTTGAATAAATTAAGATAATTAGAAAAATCAATAAAACCATTTTAAACTTCTAAGTCAAAAAGTAAAATTAATTTTTTTGGAAAAAATTCATTATATTGTCACATAGATGTCGTGAAGAGACAAAGTGAGCACTCGAAGTGAAGTAACAAACATAGTTTATTAGCAAAACAAACTTGTAACACTCGGCTGAGAACATACTCAGACTGAGGAACAAGTCGATTATATACAATAATCGAATATTCCATAATACAAGATTAACATAAATTAAAATATTCTAGAAACTGCTAGAATAGGAAATTAAATATGCAAAGATAATTATAAAAATTTGGAAATAATTTTTAGAGTCTTTAAATTTACTTGCCCCGGCTGGAATCGAACTGAGGCCGTCCGGGTGACAGTCCAGAGACATACCTCTACGCCACGGCGGCTGTAAAAAAAAGCTGACTTTGCGGCATTGCCCTCCTTTCAAAGAACAGCGTCTCGCTGTTTTAGAACTTCTGGGTTAAAGCTCTAGTCCTCGAACGCGTCATGGGTCCCTTGTAAGTACCGTTCGTTTTAGGAGGAACAACATCATCCTGATTTTTTGTGTTTTCAATCTGCTTGTCCGGATCATGGTAGGGTTTCATACGGAGTACATGGACAACGTCTCTTGGTTTTCTTCTTCGCGATGCAGGATCACAATCTTTCACCTCATAGGTGACGTCCGATAAACGACGTAAAACCTGATATGGTCCAAAATACCTTCTTAAAAGCTTTTCGGAGAGGCCGACTTTCCGGACTGGAGTATACACCCATACGAGATCTCCAGGAGCATAAGAAACCACTCTGTGTCTGGAGTCGTAACGTCGACGGTCTTTATCTTGGGCTTTCAGAGTTTGCACTCAAGCTAGCTGCATTGATTCTTCAGCTCTCGCAATCATCTTGGCGATGTGATCGTCGTCGACGTCATCAGGGCAGATGGTAACATTGTGTCCAGCGTCGTTTCAGCCTCACGTCCGTGAAGTAAATAAAAAGGCGTGAAACCCGTCGTTTCCTGTTTAGCGGTGTTGTAAGCAAAGGTCACAAATGGTAGAATTTCGTCCCAATTCTTCTGTTCTGTATCCACGTACATGGACAACATGTCCGCCAAAGTTTTATTAAACCGCTCCGTCAGTCCATTTGTTTGAGGGTGATATGCTGTTGTCATCCGATGATCGATATTACACAATTCGACGAGAGCGGAAACAAGTTTGGATTGGAAGACAGCACCACGGTCTGTGATAATTACTCGGGGAGCTCCATGCCTTAAGATAATTTCTTCGAGCAAGAACTTCGCTACTTCTTCGGCTTCAGCGGTCGGTAAGGCTTTCGTTGCTGCATATCTCGTTAAGTAATCCGTGCAGACTATGATCAATTTGTTCCCACGAGTAGATTTCGGAAATCTTCCTAGAAGATCGACCCCAATGCGATGGAAAGGTGCTATAGCTGGAGGAATGGAAACTAAGCGTCCAGGTGGTCGTTGAGGAACGAAATTTCTTCTCTGGCATTCTCGACAGTGCATCACACATCGAACAACATTTCTGTACATCCCAGGCCAGTAAAACCTTTTGCGGATTCTGTCATAAGTTTTTGCAAAACCAAGATGTCCTGCGGTGGGAGCGTCGTGGAAATGTCTCAGTATGTCCATTTGTAGGTGTTTGGGAATGACTGGCAGCCACGTTTTTCCATCAGGGTCAAAATTCTTTCTACATAGTATTCCGTCAATTAATTCAAAATATCTTTTATCCGCGTTGGAGCGGTTATTCGAAAGAATAATTTTTGCGAGATCTGGGTCTTTCTTCTGTTCAATCGCAAGGTTCATACTCGTAGTCACAGCTAGAAATTTGTTTGACGTCTCAGTTTCTTCGTCCACTGGATTTCTCGAGAGTGCGTCAGCGTCCCTGTGCTTCTTACCGGTTTTATATACCACTGAAAAATCATGTTCTTGAAGTCGAAGGGCCCATCTTGCCAGTCTTCCTGAAGGATCTTTTAGACTCATAAGCCAGCATAGTGAATGATGATCTGTAACAACAGTAAAATGTTTTCCGAATAGATACGGCCGGAATTTGTTGATAGCCCATACGATGGCAAGGCATTCCCGTTCTATGGTGGAATATATCTTTTCGGCTTTTGTCAAAGTTCTTGAGGGGTAAGGTATAACTTTTTCTGTATGAATTTCTGTAGGGGCGCTTTCGTCGTACATTCCTAATATTGGATCAGAAGTGAGGTCTGACTTCAGACCGTTGAATGATTCGGCCTCTTCAGGACCCCAATGGAACTTCGCATCACCTTTTAGAAGCAACTGCAAGGGTTCAGCGAGATAACAAAAGCCCTTAATAAATCTTCGGAAGTATGAGCAAAGTCCAAGAAAGCTTCGTATGTCATGTACATTATTCGGAGTTGGAAAATTGCTTACGGCTTTCACTTTTTCGGGATCTGGACGGACGCCATTACTAGAAACAAGATGACCCAGTATTTTTACTTCTTTGGCCGCAAATAGACACTTCTTTGGGTTGCGTACAAGACCAGCTTCCTGAAGACATTTCAAAACAAGCCTTAGTCGGGTGAGATGGTCTTCAAAAGTTTCTGAAAATACTAGGATGTCGTCTAAATAGCAAAGACACACAGTCCATTTTAAATGGTGTAGCAAATTGTCCATCATTCTTTCAAAGGTCGCAGGGGCATTGCAGAGTCCAAACGGCATGACTTTGAACTCATATAAGCCTTCGGTGGTTATGAATGCCGTCTTCTCCCGATCCGTCTCGTCTACTTCTATTTGCCAATAGCCAGAGCAGAGGTCCATGGAAGAAAAGAACTTGGCGCCTTTCAAACAGTCTAGCGTTTCGTCGATACGAGGTAGAGGATAGACATCTTTTTTCATGATCTTATTGAGCTTCCGGTAATCTACGCAAAAACGCCAGCTTCCATCTTTTTTCCTAACGAGCACCACGGGTGATGACCAGGGACTTGCAGATGGCTGGATGATACCTTTATCAAGCATCTTCTGAACTTCCTCACGAATTACGCCTCTTTCGGTCGATGACACTCGGTAGACTCGTTGGCTGATTGGAGTATGATCACCTGTATGAATCCTGTGTTTCACATTCGTCCGTGAGGCTGTTGACTTGTCAGTCTTCTCGAAAATTCCGGAAAACTCTCGAAGCAGTTCGGCTAGCTTGGTTTTTTGTTCGTTGCTCAACTCGGGAGACAACATCCGGGAGCAGTCCATCGGGGTGTTTGTCGTGTCTCGTGTATTCAGGCCATCCGTCGTGTCGGCAATCGTACATAAATGTCCTTCATTCAGTGGTTCGGCTAGGCCTAAGCACATTCCTTTCGGAATGACTTGGTTCCTGGACTGGAGGTTGGCGACCCAGATTTCACTTTGCTCGTTATGGTATAAGGATAGCATGGATAGTATAGCAAAATTCTTCTCGAAGAGCAGATTTTTATTGCCATCTATGACAACATTTACGTCTCTTCGTACTTGGCATCCTGAAACTGCTATTTTAGTTAAAGATTGGGGCTTGAGATTGTAGTCTCTTGTGGCGTACAACTTCCATGCATCCATCTCTGCGAGGTCTTGGCAAACGTCCTCTAAAAATAGTTTACTCTGTCCACAGTCTATCACGGCTTTGGAAGCTTCTAAAAAGTCCCATCGAAGGATTATGTCATGACTACAATGAGGCAAAACAATGAATTCAAATGGCAACTCTCTGCTATTTATGAGAATACGTAAAACACATTTTCCCATCGGCCGGACAAAATTTCCATCGGCGACTTTGAGCATAACGTTCTTGGCTTCAGAAAAGAGAACCTTCTTTAGAGATCGACGATACTTATCGGAGACGACAGAAAATGAGGCTCCAGAATCCACCAAGGCTCGTACCGGCTTTTTATCCACGATTATGTCTAGTTGGTTACCAGTCATCTTTGCGGCCAACGGAGGATTTTGATTACATGCGGCCTCACCTCCTTGGAAGGTCGCTCCGTTTAGTTTTCCTCATTATTGCGGCTTGGAGATCGATTTGATCGATGATATGGCGACGGTCATCTGAAACGGCGTGTTGGAGATCGGCCTCTAGTTGGACTAGGAGTTGAACGGCGAGTGAAGCTTGGTCGGCGAAGTTCTTCTTCTGCATCAATTTCGTCGGGGTTCTGTCGGCTGCGTCGATAGCTGTCGAAAATAGCCTTTCTCTCTCGGCAATAACGCACAACATGTCCAGGACGTCCACAGTGGAAGCAGACTGGTCTGTTGTCAGCTGTTCTCCAAAGGTCAGTTTTTCTCGGCTGCGTGGGTGATCTCTGGATAGGAACTCTGGATTCCTTGGTTACAGTGGCATATCTTGGTCGTCGTGGAGTTTTGGTTGGTGTTGCTGAAACGGAGGCTAGAGCCCTTTGAACTTCGTCTTGGACTATTTCTTCTAGGAATGGCGAACATGACTCTGAAGTTTATTTCGTCTGGCTGATCAGTCGATGGATTTCCTCCTGTACGATCTGGCGGACAAGGGATACCAAATCTCGCTCCTCCTCCATGGCTGCCACTGCTACGACTTTCGGAAGCCTCTCGAATCTTTGTCGTCCAACCCTCTTCTGCTTCATGTCCTCAATGTAGTTGCACCATTTAATGAAATCCGTTGTGGTGCTGATTTCTTTCGTCAGCAGGGTCTGATAAATGTCCTCTGCAATGCCTTTCATTAGGTGAGACACTTTTTAGACTTCGGACATTGAATGATTAATTTCCTAGCACAGACCTAAGACAATAAAGACCTAAGACTCTCCTAACCGCTGTGCTCTGTACTTCAATTGTTCTTCCGCCTTCCTGGTATACTTTTGTCTGTCGCTAAAAAGTTCGCTTAATTCCTTCTTGAACACCTCCCAGGAATTCAGAGTATCTTCATTGTTTACGTACCATTGCTTTGCTGTACCATCAAGGAAGAAATACACATTGGCTAAGCACATCATGTCATCCCATTTGTTAAATTAAGCCACTCGATCGTATTCTTTAAGCCATTTCAGAGGGTCTTCTCCAGGCACTCCTCGGAAGGTCGATGGGCTCCTTTGTTGCTGGTAGGTAGGAGTCAATACGACGGGCTTGGTCTCTTCTGTCACTTTGGTTTCTGGCATTTTCGTTTTTTTCTTTTTGCTATCTGGAAAATAAAGTCCGTACTCGGGAGATTGTCCTCTTAAACGGAGACTTCTGCGAAGATTGTCACTTTTATCCACGTTTGCAAGGTTTATGTACCCGGCGTCTCCACTAAAATGTCACATAGATGTCGTGAAGAGTCAAAGTGAGCACTCGAAGTGAAGTAACTAACGTAGTTTATTAGCAGAACAAACTTGTAACACAGCTACACCCGGCTGAGAACATACTCAGACTGAGGAACAATTCGCTTATATACAATATTCGAATATTCCAGAATACAAGATTAACATAAATTAGAATATTCTAGAAACTGCTAGAATAGAAATTAAATATGCAAAGATAATTATAAGAATTTAGAAATAATTTTTAGAGTCTTTAAATTTACTTGCCCCCGACTGGAATCGAACTGAGGCCGTCAGGGTGACAGTCCAGAGACATACTTCTACGCCACGGCGGCTGTAAAAAAAGCTGACTTTGTGGCAATATTTACACCTATTACATTCGAACCTCATTAACGTGAATTACTTTTAACATGAACTGTTTTCACAAAACCCGTCAAAATGAAGATTAGTTTAGTTATATGAAGATTACTTACTGATAGCATGAACTACTGATAACATGAAGAATATTTTTTTCCCCTTGAGATTCACGTTAACACGTTCAGCTCCATGTCAGCCATCGGTGGCTGACACTGAACTTTTTTGACCACGTTATCTATTGGTGGCTGACAGTGTGAAATATGATATAAAACTAAAAAATATACATAGTTTTAAGTAATTACTAACAATTTATTTAAAATTTACTTAATTTTTATTTATTATAGGATTATATCATTAAGTCATTTTAATGGAATTTATTGAAACACGGTAAACATAACACGCTTCTAAGCAGCGCGCGTGGCCTGATGGGATTTTCTTAAGAATTCGCGTGGAGCTGAACGTGTTAACAAGGTTCGATTGTATATTCTTTTATAGTATGATTAAATATTAATTGTTCACATTGAAATACTAACAGAAATACAGATTATTTTCAATATGCTACGAATTCTTTTATTATATACTTTCTCTTGAATTATTTATTTGAAACAACATCAGGCAGAATATTTAGATGTTTTGTAAAATTCTTATATCCTTTTATGCATATGCCAGTAAAATTGTCTTTGAAAATGACAATAGAAAGAAGTCATAAAAGATGGGAAAAAAAGTATTAATAAAACAATTTCAAACAAACCGTACAGCCAATATTATTGATTGGAAGATATAATGTATATATATTTTATTCTTATGCACTTTTTATGAATTTTCTTTTCGCCCTAGATTTTTATCTATTGTTTCCTGGAAAAGCAAGTTGTTATTTCTCTGCAAATAACATTTTATTGAATAGGAGTCTTTTTTGTTTTTATGTAATTGCTGATAATTTTTAAATATTGAAAGCTAGACTATTATGTTGTGGCCATCACAAAACTTTCTTGCATATCTTCCTATAGAAATTCTCGCAATGAAAATTATTTATTAAAATTATCTATTTATTCATTTATTTATTAACCGAAAGAAAGAAGCTCTTCGGAAACGTCCGTAGATGATTAGCACTCCTCCCCAAAATTCCTAAGCAAGTCGGGGTTCGCAGATATCATTTTCCTGACAAGGAAATCATACACCGAGCCCAACAGTATAAGGAAATGTCTTGCTAGAACACCCTTCAAACCGTGACCAGAACAGAGGGGAAGATATTGGGATTACAAGTGACCCCAACAGGAGCAAACAACGCCTTCCCTGCCGAAAAGTTTGACATTGCCTCAGAATATGCGATACAGTGCGACTGACACTGGGCAGAATATGCGGAAGGAGAGGTTAAAAAACGAATTTTAGTATCATTCCACTATGTGAGGAATGGGCATGTGCAGACGAGAATTCCGTTCGGGACAAGAGTTCAGTTAAGACCGTTCGAGAGCATTGGGAAACCATATTTAAAAAAAAAAAAAAACTGCAACTAGGAGTTAGACAGGGACTTCTGAACTATAGTTTAAACTGATAAAAAAAAAAAAAAAAAAAAAAAAAAAAAAAAAAAACTTTTTTTTTTTTTTTTTTTTTTAACTTTGGTTACTATGCTTACTTAAACCTCAGACAAAGTACTTCTTTTTTTTTTTTTTGGGGGGGGGGGGGAGAGAGAGGGGGTACTCTGGATGTCAAAGTTTATTTTCATTTTTGTTATGCAAAATAGGAAATTAGAAGATGTTCAGCGTTGACCATTGCCGCAATGTGTGGCAGTTTAGGTGCGCCAGGATGCGGTATTTTTGAGTAAAAAAATAAAAATATAAATTTGGTTTACTTTGGACTGTAATAGTGGGTTTGTGAGTATATTCAGTAAATTATCTGGTGAAGGATTAAATGGGCGTTTTTACGCATTGTCTGCGTGATATTTTCCTATTTTGAATAGTCAGCATCGCTTTCTGGCTTTCGTGAACACGTCATATTATTTTACAAAATGATTTTACGAATTTGTATTTAAATAATTTAAATTTTATTTTCAGCTACCGTTACAGTAAATATCAATGATATATATATACGCCAGCAACACGAGTAGATTTAAATACATTGTAATTTATTCTCATAGCGCAAAATCATTAAATTCTATTGGAAAGTATTCTTTTAGAGAAACGCATAAAGTTTGCTTATTTTTTCTGAAAAGCAAAATTTTACGAAAACCAGAAACAATGTGTTAAGTGTCATAATATGGTAAGGCAGCAATCATAGTAGTATTGTGTAAGTGCAGCTGTTTTTTCGCATTTACAGAGATCAGAATGCAGGCAGCAGAACATGGAAAAGTGGGCCCTGAATAGGTCATAGCTCTTAGAAGTGGTTTATCATCTAGATTTAAATTAAATTGTTGCAACGAGACGCATGTGATTAATATGTGTGTGGGCGGGGGCGACCTGTAAAGGAATAGTTGCATTGGTTTTACCATTTCCTCTGTATTATTTATTTTTGTGTCCATTTAATATATCAAGACAGAATGGGAAGATAAATAATCGGTTGTCATTTTTAGAAATTGTCTTCTGGGCGAGACCATTCATCATTTGTTGCCAAGAGTTTCAATGCGGGCTGGTAGGTGTGCTAGATGAGTGAATACACTAATCTCGCAAGCTGTTTATGTGCAGAATTAGCGGATTATAAATTTTCTGAAAGCCAGTATACAGACTGGAAACGTATAGCATGTAAACTTAAGAATCTAGAGAAGCTTAGCACTAAATATTGAAAGGAAATTAACATTTCACCCTACAGGCGTAGAGCAAAAATCTAACTTTATTTTTTTTGTTAAATTGCCTTTTTTATTTTATTTTATTTTATTTTTACATTTTTACACCCCTCCCCCCTCCTTTTTCGTTAACTGAAAAATAAAATCATGACTTTTTTCAAAGTATCACACATCTATGTTCAACAATTCATTTCAAACGTATTGACAAATTCTTTTGAAAAATATTCTTATTGTAAAAGTACACTCGCAGGGGAAAAACGATGCTCTTACATACATATATATATGTATATGTATTATTTTTTTTTTCATGATTGATTATTACTAATATAAATATTTTGTTTTTAATTTCAAAATCATTAGTTAAAAATAAATTTCACTGTGTACATTTAAATGAAGTTTTCGTCAATAATCACATTATAAAAATTATAAAAAAAAAAAAAAAAACGGAAAGACAGAGCCACATGTTGAGTTTCAAATTATAATTAGCGCAAATTTAAGTCAAGATCCAGCTAAATATCAAGATTAGTTGAATTTCGTTCATTAGTTTGTGAGATACAGAATCCACAAAATTTTGGTAAAACACCAGACAGATATTTTCTAAAAATGATCAAATAGTGTTCAGGATATCTCAAAACCTGTTAATTCATAGAAAACTGACATGATCGAACGTTTTCACGAATGCAATACTTTATTCTTATGTAGACAAAAGTAAGATATAATACGTATCTTTAAATATGCCTATGACTTTTTTAAATATTATCATAAACCCTCTGCATACGGCTCCCGCGATTTCCATGGGATACAAAATCTGTTTCCTAATACGGGTTACGTGAATATAGCGCGCCTAAGTTTACTTCCCTTCTTTTCAGTACGGATACCGCTTTTTCTCCTTGTAGAATAAAAAGATTTTACTAGTCATTTTTTCATGTTTCCTTTTGCAAATAATAAATTTATACAGGTCTATAACACTATCATTTTTACTTCCTTATACAAAGTATAAGAAAGTATAGCAATCCCGATTTGCAAAATGTATTTTGTATCTCGCATAGCTCAAAAACGAATCATTGTAGAATGTTACAAATTTATATTTTTGATTGTCACAAATTTTCTGTCTGCTTGTAAACTTGCTTGTAAGCTTTTTGTTTCTTGTAAACTTGCAAGTTTGGTCTTAATGTGAGCTCCCGTTTTAGAGATATCTGCGAATTATGACGAATTTTTGTGACATCTGTATGTAAGTATATGTGTGTGTGCATACCTCGCATAACTCAAAAACGGTTGGACGTAAAACGTTGCAAATTCGTACATAGGATTGTCATAACATCTTTCTGTGACTTTCCGTTTTTGAGGTATTTGCGAAAATTATATTCAGAATTACAGTCATTTGCAAAAGTCTAAGACCAGTTCCCGATTTTCAGTATTTGAACACATTGCATCATTTGCGCAGATTATTGCGTCATCTTATGTGCTGAATGCATGAGACGCATTCTACTGCTATAAATAAATGTGCCCGGCTCGTTATTGCCAATTGTTTATTGGATTTTGTCGTAGACAGTGCTGTAGTGTAATTATTGTAATGGGTAAAATACCTTCACTCACCAGAAATATTGACCCTGCATAAAATTGGATATTCTGAACGCCAAAAAAGTTCGAGAGTAAATGTGAGCAAGACAGCTGGGCTTCAAGCTGTTAGTAAACTTAAAATTTCGGGAAATTTATTAACCTTAAGAGTCGTTTCTTTTTCAAACTTGGAGTAAGTCGAGGTTTCCTTGCAGGTTTATGTGATGATAAACCAAAATCTTTAACCAAACATCTTGAAATAGTATTCAAACTGACGTTGATACATTTTGCAGCCAGAGAATGTCTAATCGTATTGCAGGTGGTTCTTGGATCTCGAACGACCATCCTTCTTATCACATGATCATCACGTACACTCGTTTTTCTAGGGCGGCCGCTTCTCTTAAAGTCCACAAATTTTCCTGAAATTTAAATTTACTAATTGTTTGATGCACAAATGCCTTGTTCACATTTACCCTCAAACTTATTTGACGTTCAGAAAACCCAATATTATGCAGGGTCAATATTTCTGACCTTATTGTAATAGTAATTGAAGGTTTTTTACCCATTACAATAATTACACAACAGCATTGTCTACGACAAAATCCAATAAACAACTGACGATAAACGTGCCTGGTGCCCTTATTTATAGCTGTAAAATGTGTCTGATGCAATCAGCACATGAGATGACGCAATAATCTGCGCAAATGATGCAATATGTTAAAATACTGAAAATCGGCTACTGGTCTTAAACTTTTGTAAATTACTGTACAAAAAATACGAAGATTTTGGTCATTATATCTACCATCTTAGAGATTTCCAAAGAAATTATAATATGACCCATAATAATATTGTTATGAAAGTTATTGACATTTTTTCGCATAGAAAGAAATTTTTAAAGACATAAGCAGGTTCTAGTCGAGGATTGCATTTTATTTAATGAATATTCAGCCCATATACAGAGCCATCACTACTTCTTATAAAATATGTCGATATTTTTGCCTATAGAAAGCACATAAACAGGCACTAGTCGACGATTGTATTTTATTTAATAATTTTGAAACTCATATATAGAGCTCTTTAATGATATTGTATGAAAATTGTCGATATTTTTGCATGTAAAATGTAATTCCTTAAGACACAAGCAGGTTCTGGTAGATAAACACATTTTAGATAGAGCCCGTAATGACATTGCTATGAAAGTTGTCGACATTTTTGTGTGAAGTAAGTATTTCTAAAATACATAAGGACGTTCTAGTCGACGAATGCACTTTATTTAATGAATATACATCCCGTAGATAGAGTGTGCAGTGACATTGTAATGACAGTTATCGACATTTTTGCGTGCAAAAACTAATTCTTAAAGACATAAACAGGTTCTAGTCGATGATTGCTCTTTATTTAATGAATATTCAGGAAAAAATTGTTAAATACATTACACAGCAGAAATTTCGCTAATTCAGGAACAATAGCAAATGTCGAAGTCTGAATGGAATTGGAATTCTTCCAGTGTATTGTCATTGGTTATAGAATTTTCGAGGTAGTTCTGCGCTAGAAACCAATTAATCATTACAAAAAAATCCAGAAATCGGCAACTATTGAAGTTAGAGTTTGCAAACTTTATGAATTCTGAATTACCACTTTTCACCACATTTGAATGCCAAATTTCACCTTAAGTCAACGACCACCTTCATAGAGATGAAAAGCTACATCTATTTCCGCTTTTACTGTAATATTGTATAAAGTAGTATGTAGATATAGGCAATTTCCAGTCTACAATCATGAATAAGCGCTCTTCTTTTTCATAGTCTTGTTAGTCATTTATAGAACTTTTGAAGAATTTAGTTCTGCGCTATAAACTAATGAATCTTTCCGGAAAATTTCACAATTCTGTTCTTATTGAAGTTAGAACACCCAAAATTTGGTAAACATAAACTACAAATTTTCGCCAATTCTGGTGCCAAGTCAATTCTGTTACGAAAGTTCCATTCGTCAGCAGTTTCATCGGTGGTGATTTTAGCCCAAATTTCATCATTATATACACTTCGTAACAATGGTGGTGATGTAAGTGCAGCGGTGTTCCAATTATTTCAATATAGTCGGTTGCCTAAAAGTTAATTTTTGGAGGTCTAAAACACCTTATTGATACTGTTTTTGGGGCTAACTTTCTTGCTTTTATAATTTTTCTAAAGCCTAACTCTCCGATGTGTTTCGTTTCTTCCACTATCATTCTAAAGAGCAAATTTTCTGGATGCGCAAAAATGCGTTTCTTTCGATCACAGGATCAATCACTCTAACCAAATTCTCTAGTAGAAATCATGTGGATTTGAAAACCTCAAAAATGTGCCCAGGACCATCTGTTAAATACTTGCTTTTCTTTAATTTGAACTATACAGACATGTATGATTTGAGATTGATAGAAACTAACATTTTATATATTCTTCTGGAGGGGTTTCTAGACTTACGTACAGTCTTAAAACTCTGTTAGCTGTTGTCAACCATTGTGAATGGGAAAGAGGACCTGGTTATTGAACAGCTAAGTGCACAGGGAAGTTGCCTAACTTTATATCAGAACTTATGTGTAGTAGGTACTGTTGATCTTTGCTTAAAATACTGTTGATCTTTGCTTAAAATATTGGGATCAATGTCTGGTACTTCACAATCAACTCTTTCAAAATCCACTATTGGAAGTTTTTCATACTAACTAAGCTGAATACCAATTGCGCCACTAAATGATTTTGGCCCAGTCGTTTCGCCGTCTAAAGTTTGGAATAAATGCCGGAACGGTAACTCGTTGAAAAGCAAAATGCAAACTACCCACTGTAGCAGTCTTAGAAATTGTTGTTTAATTAAACATATAATACCAGTACTCCAACCCGTGTTAGTAACGGTACCGTCACATCCCAATACATCAAGTTCGTCCAGGGAAAAAACACCGTCAGTCAAATGAGAGATGCTATTAGAGATGTTTTGTGCAGAACCACTTGAAGGTGTAACGTGGCCAACATAAACACTTGTATTCATGGTTCTTGCATTATAGAATAATGTTCTTCTTGTATGGTTCTTCTAAAATGTTTCTGGTTGACATTCTCAGTTACGAGTGTCTTATCCTTCCTTCCATCGAAGTAAAGTCCTTGGAGGGGATTGCGTTCTTATATGCTCTGGTTTTGAAGTTCTCTGCGTTTAGATATTTTTTTCCCTTCGAATTTTACATTTGTCAACAATATGGCAGTGGTCATCATTAGTTACGATACAGACATCTTTAAGCACGCTTGAGATTACTGCAGCCGCTGCTCTGTCCGAAATTACAAAGCGATCACAGATCAATGCAGTATTTTTCAGTTTTATGCGCATCTGGGCAGGTTGTTTAGCTTCAGCCTCCGGCTCTGATACTTCGTAGTTTTTATCCATTTCATTGTCAAATTCTTCGAACGAACTAAATTCCATTTCAACGCTCTTCGAGCATGACGGCTTTGTTTTCAACTAAATGCTGGATCTCTTTTGTTCAGTTAATTTTCTTTCATGTTTTTAAGTTATTTTTATTTATTTTGTTTTGTTTTGTTTCTTTAACATCAACGTCTCCGATTTTACCTTTTCCATGATTTCTTTGAAAATACATGAATTTCAGCTCAAGTGCAGGGATTTTCTTTGCTTTATCGCAATCACAAAAAAATTGATACGGGACATTCACATACCTTAAGAACCTTTTGACAGCTGCAGGATTATGTCATTTTGCACTTACATGCGGCCATGTCAAACGGAAACAGTGCTTTTGTCTTAAATTCTACAACTTTCTTCTTAAAGGTTTCTTTTTCTTTATCACGTTTAAATGATTTTGTCAACTTACGGTAACTGTCATGGTAAGAGCTTATTACTTGGATGATACTGTAAGTTGTCACAGTTGGTATTGAAGCTTTATCATACAAAGCTTTCCCTTTAGGTGCTACAATACTCGCAACTTTGGAAATACTCGCTCTTATTAGTCTCTAAGGCGATATTATAGTGTTCATTAAAACAGCACCGAAGAACGTCTTCATACGTAGGAAGTTTACTCACAGGCAAGTCTTTCGGGGGACCGAATAGTGGACACTCAAAATCACTTCGAGTTAACTTCTTAGAAACATCCATCACGGTAACTACGATACAAATACAGAAAAACTCACAACTGAGCAAAACACCACAGCGACTCTACGAGCTTACGTCTGAGCACAAATTAACATCATGTCGGAGAGGTATCAAAATAGCAGGGCGAGCGTATGCGCAATGCATTGTGGGACGTGTGTTGGAGGTGGGATTGATCGGTGGGAGGAGGGAGTAGTGAACTGAACGGAATGCGCCTGACTAGAATTGCCGCACTTATGAAATGCAATAATTTACCGATTTGTGAATTTTTTGTGCTACCGCAAATTGAAAGATTTTGACGGTTTTATAATTATTTACTATCATTACTATCATTATTATTATTGTGTGTGTGTGTGTGTTTCAACTCTTTTAATAAAGCATTTTTACTATATAGCTGTTTAAAATATTATTGGCCGAGTACTGTGAAAAAACTAGTAAAATGACTTGATTTTCGAAAAAATTCGAAATTTTAAGTACAATGCGCTAGCTGGAGGTTTAATATATATATATATCTATATTAATTTGCATTTTACTTAACTACACTAGAGGCAAGTTTTCCGTGGTATAGCGTTTTCAAAAAAAAAAAAATCGACACATCCTATTATATTGATGGAATTTTATCTTTCTAAATTATAAGATTTGTAAACCAAATCATACATATATTTGAATGACCATATTCGTATAGTGGATAATGACATTAAATAATGACTAAATTACAAGCGCTGTGGATTAATGAATCTGATTTTTATTTTAGGAAATATATATACATTTAAAAAAAACACACATTTTATGTCACTCACAATGGAAATCCCTGGGTATCAAAACATATGTAATTAAAAATTTTATATCACTCATAATGAATATCCCTGGTTAACAAAACATTGATAGTAAAAAAAAATAATAAAAACAACATTTCAATTAAAACTAGATTATGATGTATAGTAAACTTAGATAAAATAAAATGGAATTTCACCTTCATGATTATTTAATGGTAATCAGGACGAATAAGGCAATCTTCTGGTTATATTCATAGATGTTCTTATGCATATTGTTTACCAGACAAATATCTAACACCATGTTACATACCTATATGACTTAATGTTTGATTATTATGGAAAAAACTTTGTAACAAAAGAGTTTTGAAATATTTCACAGAGAAAATATTTTGAAACATGAATCACTCACATATGGCTTTCTTCTGGGTGTGTGAATGATTATTTCAATCAATTTTGCTCCAGAATCATTGGTAAATGCACAGATGTGTATTTAGATTTTATCAGAAAATACTTTTGAACATATTTCGCACAAATATGTCTTTTCTTCTGTGAAAGTGTGAATGTGTATTTAGATAATCTTTTATAGCATATTTCACACAATATGGTTTTTCTCCTGCCTGAGTGCGTAAATGTCTATTTAAACTTCGTTTCAGGATTATTTAGCCAAATTCACAGAAAAAACTTTAGAGCATAGGCTTTATTTCCCTCTGTGTAGATGATTATTAAAATATTTCACGAAAAAAGGATTTGCAAACATGGATTACTCACATGTGGCTTATCTCCTGGGTGAATGCGGGTATGATTATTCAGATATCTCCCTTGAGAAAAATATTTAGAACATATTTCACACATTTCAAGAGTTGGAAAATCTTCTGGTACATATTTCACAGAAGTCTGATTATAAGTAGAAGATAAAAGGCATCAATCCTTTAATGCTTTAGAGCATCTGTCACAAGCAGATCGACAATTGCACGCATACAGCTTCATGTTGATGGTTGCTGGTCTTTTTAATCATTGTTTTAAATCATTATGATTACTTTGGAATTCCTTTTTAAAATATTCGATCATTGTTTACATTATCTAAAAATATTATTTTTGATATTATATAAATAGACACAGAAATAAACTTTTTTTTTCCGACGAATGACAAAAGCCATTTTTAAAAACCATATCCCGGCCGAAGCTAGTAATGAATCCTTCTTCACACAGATGTTGCCAACAGATAAAAAGAAAACATTAAAAACAAGGAATACCGCTGAAGGATCGAACTAAATGGTCTTAAACAATGGATAACGTTCAGTATTCAGTAACCCAAAGGGTTTGTTTTGGTTTGGCAAACTAAAGATGTAAAATTAGCGATGTTACATCCCAGACAGCACATCGCCTCCCCAGGATATCTTCAAGATGTCTTCTGGATGAAAGGACATCCCAGAAACGTCCTTAAGATGTACTGTGGATAAGTTAAGTATAACTGTGCTGTTAGGGATATACATGTAAGCCATCTTCTGTTTCTGCGCATGAAAATATAATGATAATACGTCGAGCTTGCTCTAATAAACAAACATCGATGGAAATTAAACGGGAATTAAACTTACGATGAAGTGCTCGAACTGTTCAACGTGTTTTACAAACAGAAAAAAAATGTACCTGTTAATTTTAAACCTCTCAAGGCCATTACTGAACCCCCTCCAAATGTAAGCTTTATGAAAATGTATTTTTATTTATGGAAATCATACCATAAGTTGCAAAAAACATCTGGTGCATCCAGAGTAAACTTTTCCTTATTGGAAAAGAATACATCATCCGAATTCTTCTCTACTAATGCATTTTTCGCCAAACTCCCCTCTTAGTCTCTTATGAACTTTTGTAAGAGGCGGTTGAAATAAAGTTTTTTCATAACGAACCTCTTTTTCATTGTGTAAAACACGTCGAACAGTTTTACGTAAGTTTAGTTCTCGTCTAATTTCTGTCGATATTTTTTTTTTTGGAGTAAATTCTCCTTATTACAATTTTTTCTCACGCAGAGAAACAGAAGATGGCCTACAAGTATGACTTTGTCGTCCATAATTTTCCGGAATTTTTAAGGAAATTATATATAGATGTTCTCTATCTATCCAGCTTTGTCGTAATCTGACGTTCAGTAAGTCCTGATATTTAAAAGCCAGCACTTTCTTTTCTTTAACTCCGAAATTTTAGCACCTAGCGGCATGACTTTAAAAATAGATCACGACGTTTTCAATCACTTACTAAGTTTTATATCGTCTGAGAATGCTGTGTGCAGAACAAAAAACATGGAAATTTTGCTTTTGGAACACACAAATACAGTTGTCCTTATAATTTTGTCCATATCACAAAGCTGAGGAAATCCAAAATTCATTTTATAAATATGGATTATTTTCATCAAAACGAATAAAAAAATGCTTCATTTACCATTGGTAACCAGCCATTAAATTTGCATAATTTTCCGGTCAACTATAGCCAAGACATAACGATTTTTCTCTTGTCCTTATAATTTTGACAGCCACTGTATGTTATTTTAAAAAGGTAATGTAGTGTATCTGTATATTAATAAGCAAACATGAAATTTATCATACGTTTTTAGCCTAATTTTAATAAGATGAGTGACTCAAAAATAGTACCGTTCGATAGGTATGGTTAATGTGGGTTACAGAAATATGTATATATTCTCATATGAGAACAAGATGTCCGACAAAAACACCTTTATTATTACAACATGACTATTGCATTCAGACAAATTAGAACACTTAGAACTGTTTTTCTTTTCGTTATTTGTCAATAAGTATTAAAAAAGTATATTAAATTAAAATTACGATAAAACGTAGAAAAAGTTGTTTAAGCAATTAAAACATGTTTTTCCTTTTTTTTTTTCGCCGGCCGCATCAAGTTTAAGGAAATATTAAAAATAAAACTGAGAGAAATCGTGTAAAAGAAATTAAAAATAATAATAACAATAATAATATAATAAGGAATGAATTTATATTAGGAAATAAATATATATAGCTGTTAAGGAAGGCGTCACCATTACCACATGCCTTTATATAGAAAATAAGACTAACAAGGAGAGATCACGAAATGGGAAATTCATATCGGGACGAAAATGCGCAGAATTGTAGTATACTATGAAGGTAATATTAAAGCAGTAGTGCGCACTTGTCACACAATTTTGAGAAGAAACATTTAAAGTTTCAGTAATAGTACAAGTTATTTCGCAAACGAGGCAACGCTCCAGTGGCGCACGTGGTAGAGTAAGCGGCTATCACTCAGACAACCTGGGTTCGATGCGGGTATTTTTATTTTATTTTATTTTATTTATTATTTAATCTAAACTTTTTATTTTTACTTAATTTTATAATTTAATTCAAAATTTGAAAATTTTAATAAATAATTATTTAATATTCTTGAATAAAAAATAAATAATTTTTTCTACTTGTAATATTTATAACTTAAAAATGCAATAAATTTATATAACTAGCAGCTACACAGCTTCTTGAAAAATTATAGCACAGGATTCCGGTGCTATAAAATTAATTACAGGGAAACAAATGTTCCAAATACACGACATCTTTAAAAATATATTTTAAATGTTAATCAACATACGTTTGTCTTTGACAACGATTTATCCTTCTGTACACGAAATAAAATTTCCGCTGCTCTCTAATATTAAGCTACAAGCGGTTACATAATTTATACATATTAAAACAAACTCGGGAAGCTCAAGCCAAGATTTAAGTACGCCTGTTAAATATTTTACACTTCGGTTTATTTTTTAATTTTTAAATTTTTTGTCTGTTTTTGCTGTATTTTAATTTTTATTATTCACGGATTTGTTTGTATATTTATTTTATTTATTTTTATTTGATAACTTTATTCATTTACTTATTTTTCTATTAAAGCTGCAGTTGAAAGATTGTAAGTTTCGATGGATGATTGTAAAATTTTTGATAATTAATCACACAATGTCTAAAATTTAATAAACAATAATTATTGAATTATTGAATTATTGTGATTTAGAAAAAGTATGTAGATTGTTAAATTACATTTTTCTATTTGAAATATTTATAATTTTCTATAATATATATATATATATATATATATATATATATATATATATATATATATATATAATAGCTTTGTTTTAATTATAAAATAAAGTAAAAATAAAATAAAATGTTTAGATAAATATTTTTTTTTTTTTTTTTTTTTTTAGTTTTCTCTTCTTTTTACTTTATCTTATAGTTAAAACTAAGCTTAAATTTATTTTTTGAGTTATAGAAAATTATAAATATCACAAATAGAAAAATTCTAAACCTACATATATTTAATTCAAGACAATTAAATAATTATTATTTATTAAAAATTTGAAATTTTGAATTAAATTATAAAATAAAGTAAAAAAAAAAAAAAAAAAAAAAAAACAGTATAGATGAAATAAATAAAAAAAAATAATAAATAATCAGCAGGTAGCATCGAACCCAGGTCGTCTGAGTGATAGCCGCTTACTCTACCAAATGCACCACTGGATTGTTGATTCGTTTGCGAAATAATTTGTACTTAAAGATTACTTAAACTTTAAAGGCTTTTTTCTCGAAATTGTGTGGCTAGTGCGTGCTACTACTTTAATATGTTGTTAACTTCATAATATTCTGCATTTCTGCGCAATTTCGTCCTGATCTGAATTTTCCATATTGTGAGCTCTCCTTGTAAAATAAAATCTTGTTTTCCATTACTTAGAAAAATTATGAGCTTCAATTTCTTTTTATTTTATCTTAATACAATTTTGGATTTTTTATTCGTGATATTTTGTACTTAAAATTCCTATAGAAGGAAGTTGTTAAATCTGCATGTGCAATTTTTGAAAAAATTAACAACGGCTTATGATATAACTTTTTTTTTTTTTTTTTAAATTTATTTTTCCCTATTTACTTTTTGTACTTTATTCATTTATTTATTTATTATTATTATTATTATATTGTCTGGAAACAGAAGTGAGTGTTTATTTATTTATTTATTCATTTTTAATATTTGAAATATAGGTTGCGTTTATTAAGAACCTCGATCCATGACCGGTCTGTTTATCCAGAGTCAAAGCGTTCAGTACCGCTGCCGCGCCGTTCCAGTTTTCGTTGAGTGGAATGGACCGATCAGATTGGTCATGGATCAAACTGCTCAGAAAAATATCTCGGTACATTGAGTCACGTGATTGATTCAATGCTCATTAGATGAAATTCTAACTGGCATTGCGGAGCATACACACTTGTGACTGGCGCAGCTCTGTCATCCATTCACGTGACTAGAAGTTGTGCTGAATCGTTCAGTGCTTCCTTGACCGATCTAGGGAACAAATGGATCAATGACATGAATCGACCGGTCGAACTGAGATGCTTTAGTGAACACGCTCATCGTTTCGATGTAGAAAGTGTTATTTGCTATTAAAATGCCCAGAAGAATAACTTTGGTTGGTCAATTGAGAAGCAAACAGAGAATTCCATATGCATATGCATATTTATGTAAATAAAGATGATAATAGTGATTTTTTTATTATTATTTCTGTTATTATCATTGTTATTATTGTATGGATAGAGCTAAGAACTTTGCTAAGAACTTTGTTTACATGTAAAATTTTGAATTTCTATTTTTATTATTTGAAGCTCACTTAAAAATAGTGTTCGAGTTTTGACCACTGGCTGATAATATTACTTGAAAATAGGCTGATATATATATATATATATTACACATACTCTGAAAATAAAGATTACATCAAAAGCCTGACGAAAACAACAACAAAAATTAAAATAAAAGTAAAGTAAATAAATAAAATAATAATAATAATAATAATAATAATTTTACCCTTAAAAGTATTTATACCAACTAAAAATTTTCATATTTATCTTCTAAATAAAATTTACTCTTTTAAACGATTTTGACGTTATCAAGCATCGAATATTTTGTATTACTTCCTAAAGAATGCACACACTCACAATTATATATATATATATATTTACATATTAAAAAAAAAAAACCTATTTAATTAACCTTGTAAACACTAAAATTCTATTTTTAAATTAAATTACATTTTATTTCAAATTTGTAAATTCCATTCCTGTACCTTAACATTGATTTTAAAGAATTCGTAGAAGAAATCTCAAAGAAATTATTTTTAATAAGTTTGTAAGGAATTCTACCGTTTATTCTACTTAAATTGACGCTTAAAAACACAATAATCAAATTACCCTAACAAAGGAAAATGTGGGTTATAATTGGCTTGTTAAAAAAAGTCAAGTACGGAACAGTCATATTTCTGAATTTCTCGAAATAAAAACTGGTCTCTGGCATTCCTTCTTCTTCTTTTTTTTTTTTTTTTTTTTTCAGTTTTACGGTTTGAGTCTCTAAAAAGACTCTTAATTTGGCTTGTTACTTGAGAATTTCTTTTATATCTATTTTAAGTTTATTATTTTAATTGCTTTTCATAAAATTCTCGTGTCAATAAATATTAACCAGATTAAAATGCCGAAATAACATTTTTTTTCTTTAAATCAGTGTCTAATGAATAATAATAAATATTTCTTTAAAACTTAAAAAATTCTGAATGTATGAAAATAAATATTTCTGAAATTCTTCCTAAGATTTTGACATGGAAAAATGAAGAAAATTCTCATTAACTTTTCTTGTCTATTCGTCCATTTTTGCTTCAAAACTTTTTGAATAATGGCGTATAACTTTTTGCCCTATCTAAATGCCATAGCATTTGGAGCATTTATCCTAGAAGTTTTGTACATATTTTAAATAGTAAAAAATATATTGATTGCATGTCATTTAAATTTTGAGATTACATTCATTTCTGTTATTTATTTATTTATTTATTTATTTTTTAATCTTAAAATTTCAAATTATAGTGGTTTATATGTATTTTTGCTATGAAAATGACAGATTTAAATACTGAATAAATAACGTCGAGGCACTGAATTTTTTATTCCTTTTTACACTTCTAAATTGATATGTGTAACATCGAATTTTAATCAACAGCAAATATCTAAGTTAAATACTGAAATTGTATAATCAAAAATTGATTTTAAGTTTATGAAGTTTGCTTATAAATATTTAATCATCCTTATTGAATAGCAGTACATTTCCCCCGAAAAGTTGTAGCTATTTAACTAAATGTAGAAAATGGATACAGCTATATAACTAACGAATTACTTCACGATGTATTTTAGTCTACACATATCGTTGTGTAATTTTTTTTTCATTATTTTATATTATAATGCTAAATGGCTTCAAAAGATTTCCGCCTAGGCTTCAAAAGATTTCCGCAACATACTAAAATATAAAAATAATACAATCGACCTAGTAACTAAAATTCGACTATGGTATACAAAAAATAAGTGAATATAAACAAAAGACAGAAGTAAAATACAATTCTGAAACTCCAAAATACCGCGCTTTATTACTTTTCATCAAGTCTTTAAATATATATTTTATTACAAGTCAACATTTCACGTGCATAAAAAACAAAGGTAAAAGACTATTACAAGCTGCTGAGGGATTTAAGTTTAAACAAATTTTCTACGGATAATCAAAAATTAAAATGTAAATGTGTTTATTTGTTTACGTAATTTCCAGTTCCGTTCGTAATTTCTGAATGAACGTTAAAGCGTTCTCTAGTGATATTATTCTTCCTTTTGAAGACTTCCTTTGGTCGAGACTTTGTAAATTTGTTGAAGTAAGATTTTCTGTTTTGTCGTATTTGAATGTGGAATCTTGCATCCGATTTTTAACCCACATTGCAATTTATATGTATAAAATCCATATTTAAGAAATAAAATCCAGTGCAAAGGATTTTTGAACACGCTGTATATGTAAGTTGTCCAAAAATAAATTGCAGAAAATATGTAACGTGGTAAAGTATGTAGCTTGCTGCATTTTTGCTGAAAAAAAAAATCCCTTTAATTTTCAAAACTAGTTAAATCTCTGCCAACACATAGTGATGCTGTATTAGAAAACTAAAACATAAATAAGCAAATAAATAAAAAACGGTTACAGTGATTTTTGTGAAAACTAAATGATATTAAAATAATCAATATTTATTGCATTTACTTGGTGCAATCTCTAAAAACAACTTAGCATTTATTAGTTTTCGCATAACTTCATTTCAAACATTTTTTAGTTTAGAAACGCTCTTTAAGAACTATATCGAACTTTGTAATAAATAATAATAATAATAATAATAATAATAAACTCTTAAATAAAGTTATTTAATTTTGCATGTAAAACATAGCAAACAATATACAATCATTTTTGGGATATCAGTTATATAAATACAGCCTACTCTTGATTATCTTCGGGTAGATTATTCGTTTTTTGGGTTATTAGTAAAGTTCTTTTTTTTTTTTTTACTTAACTGCGCCAATAAATTACAGTGCAAACTTTAAAAAGCCTACAACAGAGTAATTAGTATGGAAATTTATTCTGTTCACTGCAAATTCAGGTATCTTAAATTCAGACACATATGTGCTTTAAATGGGTGTCTTTATTTTCGGACACGAAGTCGTGTCTTACATTTTAAGACGCGTAAGATATCTTAAGTTAAGACATGAATGTTACTGGATTCAAGACACTTGAAGTGACTTAAAGCAGCCATTTTTAACCTCATTTTTCATAAATAAATTATACAAATAAATAAATGAGATTGCGTGTGGTTTAGTTGCCGGTTAAAAAATGGATATAGAATTTCTGAGAGCATACAGAAAATGCTTAAGCAAAAATTTCCAAACACAGAGAACCTCTCCAACGGGCTGTACTCGAACTGAGGAACTATGGATTTACAGACCAGTGACCAACCAACTGAGCTACATTCATCGACAGCAAACTTTTTTTTTTTTTTTTTTTTTTTTGATTAGTAGTATAGATATGTAAGTTTTCGTAAACAAATCGCAAAAATTATCTGTTAATATATATATATATATATATATTTAATTAAAGTTATCGACGAAATACCTAAAGCTTACATTGAGAAAAAATATACCGTCTTCATCTAGAATGAATAAGTGGTAAGTTTCTAAAACCCCAAATTATAAAATATATAGATTTCTAAACTATGCGCATGAGGCATCACGCCAATAAACTGAATAGACGAAATCATCAAGAATTTATAGTCTACACATTTCTAAATGGTGAAACAATATTCTGAATCATTTATATTGCGAGAAATTCTCGCTTGATCTTTTACAATTGTGTAATGAACAATTGGGTAATAAGATTATAGTTGCTGAATCCCGCCTCTCGTATTATCATTCATTTGGAGAGATTTTTAAATAACTTTGTCCTGGATAATATAGGCAAATGCTCTAGAAATCTCTAGAACTCGTTTTCAATGGGGACTATAATTAATAAGGATGACATGGAACTATTTTTTCAAGAGCCACAACTTAGATTCTAGATGTCAGTTACAGATTTTTTTCTTAGTGTAATATACATTTCCATTTGAAAATTTATGTGTATATTTTTAGTATTTTTTCTTTTTGAAATATGTGTGATAAATGTGCGAAAAGTATAGCCTATGATATCGCGAAACGGTTTCTTTTTTCTTTCAATTCTCACTATCTCTCACTTTTTTAAAACTTACATTTAACGAAAAACAAACTATTTTTATGAAAACCAGAAAATTGTTTGATGTACGCTGACAGGTAGGATCTCATGCGGATTATATACCGGTTGATTCAAAATAGATGTTACAGCAATTATATCATAAACTAAGAAAGATAGAAACATACTTCCAATTACAAAATTAGAGCAAATTAAGAGTAAATTTCAGATATGGCATTTTTTTGTCAAAGGGGCTGTATACATATTAAATACGAAATTTAATTTTTATACGGTCCCTCCTACCATGTGACTTATATTTAGAAAAATATTCTCCTCGCTCTTACAAGCAAATTAAAAAAAAAATCATCTCTCTAAGTCAAAATCTCGCTGAGTTATTGCAATTTGAAAATGATGACTTACACCACTTTTTTTTCAATTTTGGCATCTATTTTTCGACGCCAACGGGCTAACTTTAGGGGGTTATCTATGAGTTGAGAAAAATTAAAAAAAAGATCTTTTGTTTTAAAATAGCAACTAAAATCGTTCAAACGCGAGAAATCAACAATTTTAAGAATTTAATGCAAATTTACATTATTTCGTATTGTTAAAAAATTTAATAGTTAAATTTCTGAGGGGGTCACCTGCAAATTAAAACACGTTAAGAGAGGGAAAAAACTAAAAGACTAGCAAAACCGTGTGAAATTTTCGCGCTTTATTTTTACCACTTTCCATCATGGTTGATAAATTTAATGACTTCGGCTCTTTAACAATTCCAGCAAGATTGAAAAGTGTTAATGACTTCGATTTGTGTGTCTGTCCATCCGTCTTTCTGTGTGTCAGCACTCTAACTCCCTTGAATATTCATTGAATTTCCTGAAACTGATATATGTTATTTGAGGTCACTATCGGATGTTCCTTATTGAAAATGGAGTGAATACATCTGCTAGCTTGTGCACAGGGACACCCGAAAGTATTCCAAAGCATTGTGTTCTATGAGAGGTATTTTTATAAACCATATTTTAATACCTTTAATTTATGCATATATTAATAAAATTGAAATACCTTATTATAGTTTTCTATCGGATATTTTCTATAGAAAATGGAGTAAACACCATCACTGGTTTGTATACAGGGACACCCGAAATTATTCCAAAGCATTGCGTTTTATGTGTAGATATTTCTATAAACCAAAATTTATTTACTTTGCATAAATCTTAATGAAATTGAAATATGTTATTCATATGCACAAAAGAATGCTTTCTATACTGTACAGTACGACTAACATTAGATTTACAGGGCACGCAAAAATATTCAGTTACGTTAAGTGTTATTATTGGACATTTGCTGGAATTGTATTTTCGTTTACATTAAACATTTTCTAACAATTTTTAGCTGTGAATAAGATTTCAATTTGCATTTTTTTGTTTTTGTCTGACTGTCCATCTGTCCGTCTGCCCACCCCCAGCGTCTGTAAATATTTTCAGAAATTTTCAGAAATGATATATGTTATTCAGGTTTACTATATGATATTCCCTATTTAAAATGGCATTAATTAATTCTTTACAAATGGTTTATGTACAGGAACGCACAAAAGATGCCAATGTATTGCGTTTTGGGACAGATATTCTTATGAATTACATTTAAATAACTTTATACTGTAAAAATCATGAGGAAATTCATATTTATTATTAATATTCTAAAATAATGATTTGTATAGAATATGATATGGTATAGATGTATAATTCTATGCCAGGGGGTTACCGCCCTTCTCAACCCCCGTTTAATTATAGTGCCTATACTTATCAAAACAAAAATCAAGTCTGTTATCAATTTCCTTGAAACTTGCAAACCTTCATAAACTTTTCAAGTGGCAACTAGATATGGAATCCAAAGTACCAAATTCGCATTTCCTGTACTTATTACTTTCTCATACCCATAAGGTAGAGAAAGTATTGTTTTTGGGCCAAATTTTCGAAAGTAAGTTTTTGTTATATTTAGACGTTTTGAGGCGTCCTGAATATGAAAATCGTGTTTTTAGCGGTTGGTCTGTGTGTGTGTGTCTGTTATCAGTTTATCTCAAGAACAAATAGCAGCAGACATTCCAAACTTGGTATTTTTAATATGTATCATATAGGGATGCTACACTAAGCTTTTCATTGAGATGAAGCAAATAGTTCGTGTACAGAGACATTCAAGAATTTTCAAATACATTACGTCTATGGGGAAAATTGCAGGTAAGTAGAGTTTAAAACCTATAGACTGCACTAAACTAAATGAAATGAATATATATTTTTTATATGCATAAAAACATGCCTCATGTAGAATATGGCAGGGAAATCATTCACTGTTCATTTACAGGGCTACACAAAATAACTAGATTATAATGCGACAATAGCTGAAAATTGATGGAAGTGCATTTTAGGTTGTGCCGTATATTATTACTATAGGTTTATATTTAGGTGCACTTTGTGGTTTGTACATATTCTTCAAAAGATATACAGGGTTGCAAATATTTAAGCTATAATATTCTTTTTTATTGTTAGTGAAAATGCTTTACTATAATATTTTACCATGTCCAGGAAAACTGCTCAGGAATGGAAATGAATTCCTCATAGACATATGATAAATAATGTATGTTTCTTAGCTAAATATGCATCGCTTGTGTTTTGTATATTTACACGTTTTAAGGCTTCCTTATTACCAAAGCCATATTTTTTAGTGTTTGATTATTGCCTGCGTCGAATAATTTCAGGAAACGAATAATTTCCGGTGATCCCCCTCGCACAGAACTAATTATCATTAAAACTCTTCCGAAGCCTAATTTGAATTATTTTAACGTAGGTTTACATAACAGTACTCTTTATTTTACCTCTTAATTTCCAACCTGTATTTATGGTATTAAATTTCAGGGTAATAGAAAGTCGTGTGAGTGGCACACCAGATTATTTGTTGTTAAATTATGCTGATAATTCATATATTTACAGATCAACGAATAAAAATTTACCTTCCGTATTCAGGAGGCCTCAAAATGTCATATTATACAGAAGAAAAAAATCTCTCTCCGAAAGCTACTTTGTTTACAGTATGGGTATGAGAAATTAATTTTGCGTTCTGTGTCAGCAGTGTTCTTCGAAAAAAAAAAAAATGCAGCAAACACTTACACCAATTACATTTAATAATAATAAAAAAAAATGTTTACCTTAAGTTTGGGCAGCCCTGTGTATTGTCTATAAACTATATACACATGACTTTGTGTACGTAAATTTAGTGTTATATGTAAAACAAGTAACACAAAATGAAATATACACTTCCAGCAATTCCCAAGTATAGCTCCAATATATCGAAATACTCTGGGTAACCCTGTAAATGAATGATGAATGGTTGCTATACCAGAATCTCCATAAAACATGCTTTTATGCGTATAAAAAATTTGTTCTTTTCATTTTGTTTAAGGCAGTCTGTACATGTCACAATGTACATATGAGAAATTTCGCTCACAGACGTAATGTATTTGAATTATTTTGGATGACCCTGTAAACAAACAATTGTCTGATCATAACGAATACTTTAGTGTAGCACCGCAATATGATAAGGATTTAGAATGTCGAATTGGATTTTCTGCTACTATTTGTTCTTGAGATATTCTAATAACACACAGACACACACACACACACAGAGAGAGAGAGAGAGAGAGAGAGAGAGAGAGAAACCACTAAAAACATGATTTTTGAATTCAGAGGATCTGAAAACGTGCAAATATAACAAAATCTAATTTTCGGAAATTTGATTCAAAAGCAATTCTTTTTCTACACCGTGTATATGAGTAAGAGAATGTATAAAGAAAGAAAAATGAGTTTGAAAATTCCCTTTCAGTACATAAATTATTCATAAATTTTATTTGTTAAATTATCAATGAGTATTCTCTTGTGTATTTACTAGGAAAAAGGAGACATAACAGGTTAAAATAGCCGTCTTTCCCTGAATGATTTCTTTTTCTCCCCCCCCCCCAAACGCTGATCAACGTGTGCCTTATTACAAAAGCAATAGTAATTCACTTTTGATACAACCCCTTAAGACTTGGCGAAAAATGCTAGAATTTTCAAATTGCAATAACTCAGCGAGATTTTGACTTAGAGAGATGATTTTTTTTTATTTTGATTGTTAGAGCGTGGAGAATATTTTTCTAAATGTAAGTCATATGATAGGAGAGGCCGTATAAAAATTAAATTTCGTATTTAATATCTATACAGCCCCTTGTACAAAAGAATGCCATATCTGAAATCTACTCTTAATTTGCATCAATTTTGTAATTGGAAGTTTGTTTCTATCTTTCTTAGTTTACGAGATAATCGTTGTAACATCTATTTTGAATCACCCGGTATATATATATATATATAATTCAAAATATAAGCAGCAGTCGCGTACAAATTATTCAAGATTGCTCGATTACATATTCGATTTACTTTTCTTTGAAAATTCAATTTTATAAAGTTAAATGATCTAAATAGCTTAAGCACTTATTATTATTAAATGAAGCGGATGTGAAAAGAAACTTAAACCCCATATGCATATTACATAAAATAGAAACCGTGAAAAAAATTGCTAAGTTTATACAAGTGTTTGAAATTCTAAGTGTCTGAACTGTAAGATGTCTGAATTTCTTGGTGTCCGAATAGTAAAATGTCTTGATTTCCAAAAGTCAAATCTGTAATGGGTCTGAATTTCAGACATATAAATATTATTCATACACTTAACATAGTCTTTTTTTATAAAGACATTTATGTGTCTTAAATTCAGACGTGTGCGGTGTCTGAAAATTTGTATCTTTACATGTTTCAGACTACATGTTTCATGAGTCTAAATTAGTATTTCAGACACATTTATTTCTAAATATAAGACGTTTCTATTTCCATGGTTGATTTGGCTAAATTAACGAATTCTATTAATAGAGGAAAAAATGTCTATTAAGGTAACACTTCATTGTGCAGATTATAATGTGACGTGGGTAATAAAGGTTTCGAACATCTTACTAATGAACAAATCTAAGGTGGAGCATTCAGTGTGGTTTTATAGAAGAGTAATAATGAAGACGCAGATAGCAAGTGAGGTATGATGTAGCTCTAACACAATTCGTCAAACTGATGCAAAATTTGAAAGAACAGGATGATGCACAACGTAATAAAAAACTGGTTTAAAAAAATTAATCACTAATAAAAAAAAGGGTACTTACTTGAAAAAGAAAATAATTGAACAGATTTTTGTAAATAAACAAATCAATGAGCTAATAAGTGGAAAAACACTATCCACTTTTCACAACCAAACAATTCCGCAAAAATTTCTAAGTTTATGATATATGTATCTATATGTATCTTATGATATATGTATCTTATGATATATGTATCTATGATATATGTATGATATATGTATCTAAATGAAGTGATTCAGTTAAAAGATTTTCGTCCTGCTATATATAATTACATCACATTTTAATTATTCATCACATAATTCTCAAACGAAAATTCGTCTTAAAGTATGTATACTGCTATATTTTTATTAAACTGAAATTTATGCGAAATTATATTGATTTTTTATTAGGTAAAATCTTGCTCATAAGCTTTGAATATTTTATTATTATTATTATTATTTATTTATAAAGCTTTAGTAAAATATTCTAAAAATTTTAGAAATATAGAACAAATTTGTCATCGTGTTTTTCAATTAAAATTTAGTTAATACAGTTATTAAGGTGACAGAATAAAATTAAGAATATATATAGTATTTGGAAGCATAACGGATCCTTTAAATAGTAAATATAATTGGAAAAACAGGGTGGGCGGTTAGTAACTTCCTAATTTGAATTTGGAATAGCTATTGATGTTATGTGCAGATTGCAAGGAAAGTTACCATGTTTTGTAGACTGTAGTGTGGCATTATTTGAAATATTTTTTCCTTTTTCATATGTCTAATAGATGGCAGTGGCTTGATGAGTGATTCACTGGATGCTGGATAGGTATACAATCATATGGTATATATTCAGGCTCAAAGAAAATTTCGTCTGTTGCTAACTTTTTTTAAGGCGTGTAGTCGTTCATTTTTAACCTGAATACTGCGTAACAATCTATTTTCTGAAACTGAAGCGAGAGATGGATCTATCTGAAGAGATAACTATTTCAAATCAACAGTCATCAAGCTTAGATACTAAGAAAGTATCTAAAACTTTTAGCTGTGTTTCTTGCAGCATGTTATTTAGAAGAAAATGGGACTTGACTCGACACATGAAGATTCATCTGAATGAAAATTCTTTTGCTTGAAATGTATGTCAAATGCATTTAGTAGATCGGATGATTTAAAATTTCATGAGAAGACTCCCATAGAATATGGATGTGAACAATGTGGTGTATCCTTTAAGTATCAATTGCTGAAGTATATAAGAAAAAATTACCGAAAGACTCCGCTGCAACATTCATGCGATCAATACGTAGAAACGCTTAGACAAAAATATAAGTTATGAGAACATGTCAGAAAAAAATCATTGAAAACTCTGATCGCAAGCTATATTAAAGCGAATGACCAATTTTGACTGGGGTTTTGCTTGAAACGTTTGAGTGCTATTGTGGCTGACACTGAACTTTCCGTTTAGGCCGCGTCAACCACCGGTGGCTGACAGTGTTAGATATAAAACTAAAAAAAAATTATATTGTTTTGAATAATTATTGAAAATTTACATTTTTTTTTTAATTACAGAATTATATCATTAAGGAATTTTAATGGATTTCATTGAAACACAGTAAACATAAGGCGCTTCTCAGCAGTGCGCGGGGCCTGACGTGGATTTCCTTAAGATTTCGCGTGGCGCTTATCGTGTTAAAGAAAAAACTAAGCCTTTTAAAAGACAGACTGCTTTTAATAGCTTTGCAATCACTACCTTTGACAATAAAAACAATGATATAGATTTTTTATTATTTTTTAATAATTTAAGAACTGACATTTTAAATGAATTGAACTTTGAATTAAATGAGAAAGGAACAATGAAATGGTATACAAATGTGAAAGTTATTCTTTATCGCATTTTCCCAATGCAGAAGAGGACTTTATTACTCTAAATTTTAGGTCAAAAACTATAATAGCTGTTTTAATAAATGATTTAAATAATGATCTTAAAAGTGCTTTTAACAAGGTTATAAAGAGTTTTGAAGAACAAGATCAGGTTGGACTTTAGCAAAAATTACCAAGTTAGAATTTAGTGTGGCACAACATTATTTTTTTTTATGTAGAACACCTGGTTTTACAATATATTAGTTAAGGTTTGTTAAGATTTTATGAAAACTTTGTTACAAAAATTGTTTTAGAAAAATTATTTATGTAAAAATGCCTATAATTTGAAAAAATAAATTTATGCTTATAAAAATTGTATTTTTTAACTAAAATTATTATTTACTTCATACAAAAGAGTTTTAAAGTTTATGAAAATATTGTAAAAATTGAAAATATTGATATGATTTATAAATAAATTCACTGATATTTTCCAATTTAAGAGGCTCTAAAAAAAAAAAAAAAAAAAAAGAAACAGGAACTTTGCAATTTAAGCATTAACCATATGTTAATAACGTATCTTCTACGGAAATACTGAACTATAGGGTACGTGAAATCTGACGTTAAAAGCCTAAACTTTACTGCAGATCTTAAAATATCTTAACATATACCTACTGCATATATGAAATAAAGACTGAAAATAAACAAATTATCTGTTTTGACACGTTGATAAACTAGAATATTTTACAAGATTTGGCTATTAAAAAATATATTTAGCAATATTAAGAATACATTTTGTGAGATTTTTTAATATATTCTTCGATAAATACAAACTTAGTGACACATATATAGTATAAATTCAGTCTCAAAGAAATTTTATCAGTTCCTGACTTATTTTTATGGCGTTGCTTCAGTTTTCATACAACATTTTTAAAGTTTTACTTTGATTATATTCATAAATTGAAGTTCACGATGAATCTATCTGAGGAGGTGCATGTTTCTGTCCAGCAATCCCCTACGTCAAATTTTGAGTATGAGAATTTACCTAAAATTTTTATTTGTCTATTTTGTAATAAGACATAAAAAAAAAAAAAAAAAATCCAATCTGACTTCTCACATGAAGAGTCACAATGGCGGCAAACCTTATATTTGTGATATATGTAACAAAGCATTTGGGACTTTACACCATTTATAAAGACATTTAGAAACTCACAGAAATCCTCAAATAGGATACGTATGTGAATATTCTAAGTAAAATTTCACTCATAAACGCGACTTATTAAAGCGTAACAGAAAATTTCATAGAAAGACATTACATACACACCGTTGTGCCGAATGCATTGAAGTCTTTAGAACCAAGCAAGATTTATTAAAACATAAAAGAATGCTACATCGAAACACCTTACCTGATTATCTGGTCAGAAGATTTCATGATGAAAATAATAATTTGTATTTATTATTTTTAACACTTTCGAACAAGGTTGGAAAGTGTTAATGACTTTGGTTTGTCTTAAGGAAATCTCGGTCAAAATTCATCATTCGCTTTAATGTAGCTTACGATGAGAGTTTTCGATGATTTTTTCTGACATGTTTTAATAATTTATGTTTCTATCTAAATGTTTCTGCGTTTTTATCTCTCGAATGTTGTGGCGAAGCCTTTCGGTGATTTTTTTTCGTATATGCTATAGCAGCTGATACTTGAGATTAAAGAACATTGTTCACAATACATTGTTCACAACCATATTCTATGGGAGTCTTTTCATGAATTTTTAAATGTCACTTTAAATCATATGATCTGCTTGCATTTGACATTGCATGCAAACGATTTTTCATTCAGATGAATCTCCATATGTCGAGTCAAGTCCCATTTTCGTATAAATAACATTCTACAAGAATTACAGCTAAACGTTTTAGATACTTTCTTAGTTTCCAAGCTTGATGACTGGTTATTTGAAATAGGTACCTCTCAGATAGATCCTTGTCTCGCTTCAATTTCAGAAAGTAGATTGTTACTCAGTATTCAGGTTAAAAGATGAACGACGGCACGTCTCAACAACAGGTTAGCAACTGATGAAATTTTCTTTAAGGCTGATTATATACCATGCTTGTGACCAAATTTGTATTTATCACCAATTGCGTTAAAAGTCTTCCCAAATATATTCTAAATGTATACCCTCTGTAAAGCATAAATAGAGCCAAATGCTTTTGTTTAACATCAAATTCATTATAACCCTTGTTAATCTTGGCAAACATGTTGCTATAGTACCCAAATCTTATTTAAAAAAAATTCTAGTTTATCGCCATGTCAAAACAGATAATTTGTTCACTTTCATTCTGGATTTCATGTATGCAGTACCTATGCTAAGATATGATAATGTGAAAAACATTTTAAGATCTTCCGTTACGTTCAGAATTTTAACGGTTAGATTTCTCGTACCCTGTTGTTTGTATTTTATATCATGATGGTTAACACATAAATTGTACTGTTTTGGAGTTTTTTGGTCTTACAGCTTCTAAAATTGGTAAGTTTAGTTATTTCAACTTGCTTTCTATCATGCTTAACTTTTAAATTTCTCATTTACTGTATTAAATAAACACATTCTTAACCTTTCTATACGTACATATATGTACTTTAAACAAATTAATAGTAATGCATGAATGTATGTATGAATTTTATTTATAAAATTGCATTTATAGTGCATAATAATTTTTGAGTTTTGTATGCAAATTTTAAAATATTTCATATTTAAAATAAATAACAATAACTAAATATGTATGTAAGAATTTATGCACAAACACATATACATACATGTGAATGTAAGAAAGATTTTAAGAAGTGTCTCGTTCGATTCCAGTTCATGCTGTAAAACTTATGGTTCTTATTCGATTCTTCTAGCTAAATGTATCCTAAAGAAAGGTTTTGTGGTTCTATTCCAGATCATGATGTAAAACTTACGATTTCTTCTCGCATTCTAAAATATTATTGTTTAGGAATCCCATCAAATTTTTAAATATGTATGTGAGAATGTATAAACGAATTTATTTATACAAGTTGAGTTTTTGTATCCTCATATTAAAACTTTTCCTTAACATATTTTAAAACGTTATAAAATTTCTTATTCTAAAAATTTGTTTTGTTTTAAACTAATTTGTGAATATAAGGTTTATAGATGCATGGTTCGATTCCAGACTATGATATAAAAGATAAGATTCCTTCTCGCATTCAAAAATATCGTCGTTTATAAATCATATCAATTTTTAAATGTATGTAAGAAGGTATGTGGAAATGTAAAAGTGAAGTTATTTATAAAATTTAAGTTCTTGTATCCATATATTGAATGGTTATAAATATTTAGATTTTCTTATTCATATTGTTAAACTTTATAAAATTTCTCATTCTAAAAAATTGTTTTATTTAAAACTAATTTGTAATTGTATGTGGATATAAAGTTCGATTACAGGCCATGATGTAAATCTTAAGCTTCCTTCTCGCATTCTAAACTATCATCGGTTATAAATTATATCAATTTTTTTTAAACTTATGTAGGAATACAAAAGTGAATTTATTTATAAAAACTAAGTTCTTGTACCTATATATTAAAACTTTATAAAAATTTTGATTTTCGTATGCATATTTTAAAATTTTATATGTAATATTGTAATCTTATCGACTGACGGAATTCGTTAAGTAATTTTATTAATATTCGAGAACTTAGCTTTTTTTCCAATACGTTTTCACTAAAAACCGCCTATTAATACCTTACAACCTTATCCTACATATACCTTAAACCATATCTATAGTATAATTCTTCGTTAAACACTTTACCGATAGCAGCTAATTGGTAAAAAATATTCTAATAAACTTTACCCGAATAAATAAATAAATAAATAAATAAAAAACTACTGCTGTTGCTGAATACTTTAAATATTTGGAAAACATTATAATGCCATCAGTTATGGCAACTAAGCAATCATCTATGAAAATTACCTACCAAACATTCATTAAAAGAATTAAAATTCGAACTTTTATAATAAATGACATGTTTTTAAATGAAAACTATTTACCTACCAATTAACTTTAGCTAATCGAACTTATCGAAATGAAACACAAACAATAGATAAATAATACCTTCGCAAAATTTTGTAACACAACTCATTTAAAAGATTCTTTATCTATTTAAAATACGTTATTCACAATACTTTCGCAAAAATTTTCTAACACAACTCGTTTAAACGAATCTTCATCTAATTTAAAATACATTATTCTAGAAGACATAATAATTAGTTTTTATGATCCTTTATTACTAAATGTAAGTTCAAAGCAAAAATTATAAGAAAATACTATCAACATCGTGCAACATAAGAAAGTCTGAATGGGCATGGTCAAGGTCCATTAAATACATGTTCAAATTAACCATTTTCTGAATTGCAAAGATAAACAGCCGAAAACACAATTATTGATTACTAGCTTTAATCACTATTTATTATCTTTCACACAACAATCGCATATCCTTTCATGATAATGACTTCCTTTCTTATCATCTGTGGCGGAGTGACCGCCACAGCTAGCTCGTGGCATCGGCTCCACCACTGACGCAGTACTCTTATAATTCCTCAACTTCCGTACCCTATAATATGGGTAAATGAAAATGATTATAAAAATAAAACATCTACCTTTTCATTTAATCCTTATAAATAGATAATTATTATTAGTTACATTAAATTTTAGATTTTTCTTTCACAATAGGTAATTTCTCATACAAACTTTCAAAATATATTTTTGGTAAAGGTTAGATATATATTTATTAAGAAATTTTGGCTGATGTTATCTAGAAAAATTTGTAATACATTTTTTCTATTTATTTGTCTATTTATTTATTTTTATTTATTATTATTGTTATTTTATTTATTTATTTATTTATTACTATTATTATTATTGTGTGTGTGTGTACGTGTTTTCGGAGCATCCTTTCTTTTTGATTCGTTACTGCTAAACATGATATTGAGATGTATGGGGCTTTTTGGTCAGAGAAGGGCTTATATATTTAAAAAGAAAAATTTATAATTAAAAATTGATTAAAAAATTCGATGTACCAAATTTCAGCACGTTAATGTTAAAATTCATGTTGTAATTTAAACTAAAACTCTTTTTATTATTATTATTATTATTATTATTATTATTATTGTTACACTTTCTAAAGTTATTGAAAGCTAATTATTATTTTTAGAATTATCACTATGTGCTTTCTATCTAATGCAAATCATAAAACTTATTACATTATATATATATGAAGCATTTTTCTTTCTTTATTACTGCGTACTGTATTTAAAGCTCTAATAACACTGCACGGCATGAAAATTGCGTCTGACACCATTATAACACATTCTTATGTAAAATGACCTCCTGAATCCGAATATGACCATTATTTTGCCCAATCACCCACCCTTTACAAACCCTTCCTCATTTTTATGTTTGGTAATTTTATACGCATCAGTTTGATTTGGAGAGAAACGATGATTATTTTAACCCTTAAATGTCTTCTCACCTGAGGAGCTACAGAGGTAGAAAGTTCTAAAACACGGACATTTGTAGTAAGAAGGAAAATTCAGGAGACTTGTGCCCAGAAAACAACAGAAATTCAGTAAAAACAATCAGTTTCTGTTTCTTTCTTTTTTTTTTTTTTTTTTTTTTTTTTTTTCGCAATATTTCTCTTATTTTTCACATATTCCAGCTTCCAGTTTGCCATTTTCTTACCAAAACACCCCAAATAATAAAACTTACACAGTGATTTTTTTTTTAAATGTTGGTGAGTGGAGTAAAGTATCAAAGCCCTCGCAAGAAAGTTAGACTGATTCACTGTACGACGTTAGCTTTCAATAACTCCCACGTTAAATGTTTTGGGCAGTGAAACATGAACAGTAAAATCCTCTGCTTTGACATGTGTTAAAATTCATTACTGTTATTATTATAATCGTCATTTGTTATCTACCTTTAGTACACGTTTTGGTATAAGAGAGTGAACTTTATGGTGTTCTCGACGGTAGTGATCTTATTGAAAGCAAACGTAGTACAGCGAATCAGTCAAACTTTCATGCGAGGACTTTGAGACTTTACTCCACTCACCAACATTTTGAAAAAAATTTCACTGTATAATTTTTATTATTTTGGGGTGTTTGGAATACGTAAAAAATAAGAGAATTATTGCGAAAAAAAAGAAACAGAAACTGATTTTTTTATTGTTTTTCTTTTGCTTTCTGGTCATAAATCCCTTCAAATTTCCTTCTTACTACAAATGTTTGTGTTTTAGAATTTTCTACCTCTGTAGCTTCTCAGGTCAGAAGACATTTAAAGGTTAAAATAATCATCGTTCCTCTCCAAATCAAACTCCAAAAAATTACCAAAAAATGATAAAAATGGGGGAGAGGATCTAGAAAACGGTGGGTGATTGGGCAAAATGGTGGTCATATTCGGATTCAGGAGGTAATTTTACATAAGAATCTGCAAAAATAGTATCAGATCACGAATTTTTTTTTTTTTTTTTTTTTTTTTTTTTGCAGAGCAGTGTATGTTTTTTTTTTTTTTTTTTTTTTCTTTTAAATTAAATGTAGTTATCTATTGAACTAAAATTAAAACAACAATTTATATGAATATCACTCATTAATAATATATATATATATATATATATACACTCCTTCTCATAATTATAAGGACACCCGGTTTTCTATATTAACTAAACACTGAACACTATTATTTAAACAAATATATTTTTAATTAATTTGAATTTCATTAATAGACTATATTTAAAAATTTTTATCGTTTTTCTATCTTAAAAAAGATGATTTTTCAGGTGTTCACAATTATAAGGACAGCTCGAATTTTAGTATTTTTTTCAGTTATTCTTTAAATTAATATTTTATGGGGTCTCTTTTTAGTGTTAAACAGTCAGACGTTCTCTCTGGTATATATATATATATATATATATATATATATATATACATTTTTTTTTTATATTCAGTTTCAATACCATTTCGTATAGCATATATGATATTTTTAATACATTTAAACTATTTAAAATTGCTTTCCACTTGCATGCACTTTTCTAATATCATAAGTTAAGGTTTTTTCAACTTTTAAGCCATGAGAAAGTCAATAATACAGAAGTTTCTTTCTTCAAACTATTTCTTATTGCTCTAAAAGTAAAGCAAAAATGTAAGTCTTGTAGAAAAAAATATTATTACCCTCCAAAATCTAACAAAAAATCTGATAATTTCACGTTTAAAATTTGCGGATGTTCTCTTGATGTTCATAATAATAAAAAAATTACTAAATTCATTCTGCCTTCAGTAGAAGCAGCTCCCCAGAGTACCATAGATCCACTTTTAAAATGCCCGATTCATATCTGCTTTTAAAAACATCTGCTCTTTCTTTCGCTATCTTCAGATCGTGCCAGTAACTGTTAATGGTTAACGAAGAATAAAATGTTTTTCATCCGAAAATGCAACATTTTACCATTTAATATTGTCTTTATTCAACTTTAACACAGACGTTCTTTCCCCCATTAAATGCTGATTGATTATTACAGGTTTTTTATTCATTTTAACATATTATTAATTATTTTAAACATGCATAAATGTGGACCCCAACCTTTCGTTACAAATTACGAGCAAATTCAGCAGCAGTCATTATGAGTAGAACACTAAGAGAAATTATAAGTCTTCGATCTCTGTAAAACAACTCTGATTTTGCATAAGATCTCTCTCCTATCGAACTAGCAGTTCAACGTTTGATCACATTTCCTTCAGCAATTTTAGGCCTTCGAATTTCATTAGAAATTCGGCGGATTGAAATTATCATTCCACTTAAAAAACACATTTATCATACTTCACTACTTGAACGTTCATTTTTCGAGGAATTATCAGTAATGTCCGCCCAAGAAAAATTGAAGGCTTATACATTAATTAACCTAGCCCAGTAGTTAACAAATTCGCATGTCAACTGTAATTTATCCGCTAGTAAGTTAAATGAAACGAAAAAAATTGGATTGTCCCTATAATTATGAACATCTAAAAACGTGGAGAAAAACACATTTTGCATTATTTTTTATTAATTTTGTTTCATATTAAAAAAAATTATAGTAATTTTGGTTTTTAGAATACTAGATATATTAAGTGCACTTAGTATAATCTTGTTCACAATTATTTTTACATTAGTTATTTCAAAATATGAAGTGTCCTTATAAATATGAGAAGGAGTATATATATATATATATATATATATGTATTTTTTTTTTTTAGCAAATAACTAAAAAACTTTTTTTTAATCTAAAATACAATTTAATTTGATAGCATTTACACTGTTGTCGTTATCGAAATCACCTCGACTGAAACGTTATAACGTTATGCGTCAGGCTAGTGATGAAACTGGTTGTGCTGCCATTCATGAACAGTATCCAAAGGAATATTTCCAACAGGAGAATTTATAACGGCTCGTCTTCATACCGCAGTTGCTTCCAAACATGCTTTGTAGAAGAATGTGGAAATGCCATGACTTAAACGATCACCACATATTTATTTTATTGAGGACGTATGCGATGGAACGAGTAATCCATCATCATTAACAAAAGTAATTAATAATTGCGGAAATATCACCACACATTTATTTTATAGAGGACGTATGCGATATTATTGAATGACTAATCCATCTTCATCAACAACTATAATTAATAACTTTCTTATTCAATAAAGTATATATAATAGGCTTGGAGCCCTAATCCTTAAAATGTGATACGAAGTCTCTGCAACGGAATTCGTGCACATTTGTATGCTCGCATTAAAAAACTTAGCAACTACAACGGTTATTACTCTATCTCCATTGAACATTTGCAATGGTTTCCTTATGCATAGTAATCTTTTATTAATGAAAATATATTACCTACAGAACTGTTTTCCTGAAAAACTTTCTCTAAACTAAATTTTTCTTGGTACTATCACATAAATATAATAAAAGGTTTTGAAAACACGTTATAGTACACTGGGTAACAATTTTATGATATTGACGAAAAACATTTTTCCTAAATAGCAACTATTCACCTTCCCAACTTATAGAAAAGTAATTATTCACCTAGAAGTTTAATAACTATGACTTATATTAGCTTAATATTTTGTATTTTGTTCCGAAAAAATAGCAAAAAAATAAAAAATCACAAATGATCACCGTACTACATGAGTGGGAAATTTCTCAAATTTAAATTACTAAAAGTCTTAATTTTCAGCTGCCAAACTGTTCGCACTCATTCACAATAGACGACAATCATTATATCAACGCTTTTTGAAAACTACCCACCTAAAAATATATCTATCTCGAAATTCGAAGATTTCAATGCGAAAGAAAATTAGAGTTATCATGGTAACTTACGAATTTGTCTGAAAATTTGCCAAACAAAAATATGATTCACAGCTTACAATTTGCAAAACCTTTAGAATATAATGAATATAACAAGGGTCTAAGGCCACTGAAATGATGATCTGTGAATTGAAATGTCTCAACAGAAATAAGTTAAAGTTTTTCACAGATGAGGGAAGTTTTTCACGTTAGAAAAGGTCTATACCACAGGTCTGAAAAGAAAAAAAAGTAGTGTTTTAACTGTTCATATAGATTTCTTTTCTGCTTGAAATCCAAAAATCTGTTATCATATTGTTCATTATATTAAATTATATTGTTGATTATATATCATATTGATTATTATATTTCATTAATATATGTATATATATTAAAGTAAATAAAAAAAAATACAAAATTAAAAATTAAAAATTAAAAATTAAAAATTAAAAGTAAGAGAAATGTGGGAGCAGTAGAAAGGATGAAAGTAGAAGCGTGTTCGGAGGAGCGTAAAAAGAAGAAGAAAAGAATTTACAGGAAAAATTAGTGAGCACATAATGGTGAATATATCATGACGGAACTATTTGTTTAATTATGAGGAAAAATATGTTTAGTTTCATGTAATAAATATAGTGACTTTGTATTGTAAATCCTGTTATTTTGAAAAATCTAGTCCGTGTTGGGCAGAAACGGAATTCATTTTTAGATTCAGCATCCTCAAAAACATTCACATTGAGAAAAGTAAATTCATGCAGTTGAAAAAAGGTTTTTTTAAAAAATGTGTAATCATGACAATGAGTGTAGGATGAGTGTAGGATGACAATGTCAGAGCAGAGAATCGTAGTAGGGGAAGGTGGGGTACCTCGGACCTAGTTTGACTTTTGTAATTTTAATTTTGTAATTATTCGTCAAAACTCAATACAAATAACTTTCTTAAATACTGTATGGCGTTATATACAACATATATTTATTCCAAAATTTTATTAAAATAATATAAATTATATTTTTTAAGAATAAAAAAAAGGCAATTAGGTCCAAGGTACACCACTGATAGTGCACCTTGGACCATTTATTAAAAGATACAGAAAAACTCAATTTTAAGTAAGAAAATCTATTTACTAATCAATACACACATATGAATTCAAATAAATATTATTTTTTTATTTCAAAATCATTAATATGTCCCAATCGTGTTCTTATAAAGCCTAATATGAGTCTAAAAAGTGGAAAATATTAAACATTAACTTAAGAAAGTCTACATTAAGCCATATTGTGATTATTCGTAAAAATCAGCACACTTATTTATAATCAAGATTGTAATTGGATAGGTCAGTTCCAAATGTTAACTTTTGGAGCTGCATTTCTGATCCATCACAAAATATGATCAGTCCAAGATACACTACTTGTGTTGGTTTCAAGGCACACCACTCTGTTACTAAAAACGAAATTGCTAATCATGATGATTAAGTTGAGCTTAACATTATTACAAGCACATGGGGTTATAGCTAGAAAGCCACTTCATGATGCATAACCCTCATTTCAGAATATACAGTGTATGTGTGGCTGTGGACATAGAAATACATGAAAGGTCTGAGAAAAATTTACTTTTGGAATGTGAATTTACTTTTTTCAAAAAGTTGAGCCTCCAGGCAAATATAGATTACTTCACTGAGACCACTAACAGTAAATATTCTAACTGCATGTGATATTGATATCTAAATAAATAGAGCTAGAAATAGCATAGATCCGAGGTACACTTATGTCCAACGTGCACGTCTTTCCCCTACATCTTGAAAAGTAGAACATCGCAATAAACCTCAATCCATCAGGGTCCGGAGTGAGCATTGAAACCACCATATAAAACTTAATATTGCTTTAAACTTCCATGTAGAAAGAATGAGCCAAGTCTTAGCTATTCTGTTGCAGCTATCTTAGCCCCTAAGATAACGGCAACAGATTGGCGGTGAATTACAGAACATTTTCTTCGACTGTTGTCGCACTCCCATACAGCACAGAATGTTTCAGTTATGTTTTAAAATGCTTACAAACTTTAAAAAACGTAACACATTTTAGTATGCTCTCTGATACCTTTCCGAAACATTCGGCCTTTTCTATGTTCTCTCTGCTATGTGAGTGAAACGTTTCTGTTACGTATCCGATTTTTTTGCTACGATCGAAGACATTTCTATGTGTTTATGAAAGTAATCGGAAAGCAAACCGAACGTTTCTGTAATCTTTAGAATGTTTCCATGTTATATGACTGTTATGTTTCTGAAAAATTTTGTGCTGTTAGAGCTGTTACTATACTTAATGTCGTCACTTCATAAACTTTTGCGTAAGCTAAAGCAGTACTATTTATTTATGGAATTAAAAAAAAAATTAAAATATGTGTACTAATAACGATTTATTTGTAAATTTCTAACAAAGATGAAGATGGTCTATATTAACATCTGTTACTGTCATAGACCATTTCAATTATTTAATGATTTATAGCTATCTAAATTACAATATTTTACATTCTTCTTCTTTTTTTTTCTCTTATTTATTGTTGTAAACAAATATTCATTAAAAAATATTCGGAGAATTGCATGTTTTTTATATCACCAAATTCCATAATTATTTTACAAAATGGACAATTTATACATTAAAAAAAGTATTTGTAAATCTTACCAAACTTTTGAATTGCAGTGTACTTAAAAATTACATATAATGCAACTATAACACATTTTTTTTTTTTTTATAAAATTTTTTCTAAAAACGAAATCTAATTTTTAAGAAATATTTAAGTTAATAAAAACAAAAATCCAAAATATATTCGAATGCATTTTAATGAATCTGATATTTTTTTCAATCTGTCGCAAATGGAAATTCACATACTCTGTCTCTTATATCTGTGAAAGATATTGCTTTCCATTTTACTATTCAGAACTTGAGCTCAAAAACAAATAACTTCCGTCATATGGGAAGAATAATTACTCTGCTTTGAAAATAAATCATTTCTGTAAAAGCATTAATTTAAAATTCTTTTGTAAATTCTTTAAAGAAAAAAAGTTTAATGTTTAATATACATCTAGTTTAAAAATATATCTGGGTCTCGTTAATTTTTAAATACTCCATCATTATTTTTTACAATTGAGATAACATTTTTGAAATTCTAAAGAATGCTAATCGATAAAATCATTTTTTTCCCGCTTAATTTATTCTTTTAGATTTTTTTAATAGCCTCCACTCTATATTGATGTAAAATACTGCCACCATACTATATGAATGACTGTAAGAATGCTTAGTTTCTTCCCCGTTATTTTAAATTAATATGATACAGACGAATTATTTCATGGAAAAGATTGAAAAAATCGGATTTTGAGTTAGGTCTTTTACTTCCTTATTCGTAAATAGATTTCTTGGGAAATAGCCTCAATTCTGGTACATTGTTATGTATTAGTCACAAAAATAACGTTATTGATTCTATGTCAATCAAAGTAAATAAAATTAATCTATAAAATTTTTAGTTTTTCCCCAGAATATATACTGTTTATGCAAATTATATTTGTTAAAATATGACACTCTTCAATGTTCACAACTACATTTGATTAACATATTTTTAGAATATCGATTCAGTTAGACAAAAAATGTAAAAAAAGAAAAAGAAATAGCGTAGCATTTCCAGAATTACTATAATTTATCCCGCAAAATCTTGCAATGAATAAATTATTTAAAACTATTAACATGATGAGTGACTCAAAACGTTGAAAGCATGACATACGGTGATCTATTCGGTTATTATCATTAAATTCGATCTCTGCAAGAGGTTTTACTCAGCAAAAATCGTTGATGAGAAAATAAATATCTACTAGAAAATACACGAGTCATATTTAAGACTACAATTACGGAAACACCTTTCTACAAATTTGTTGTGAACTAGGATGTATTAGGTTAATTAGTAAATATGTACGTATTTTCTTTATGAGAAAAATAGTTTGTCTTCTACTATCTCGCCATTGAAACAGTGGTTCATAAAAAATTTAGAAGAGTTATACCGACTAGTTTGAATATACACAATTAAAATATATTATATAGATAATTAACAACTTCACATTTTTCTGATGTTTTATCTATTGCAATTATTTTCTTCTTAGCAATGAAATATGAGGTAAGATTTTATCAACCATGATATAGAATATTTAATATGTAATCTAAGATTAGCTTCCACCTTGGAGAAATAATATAAGAGGAGCTAGCATACTGCATATCTGCATGCAGAGTAAATGAAGTTATCTACTGTCCACTCAAGATGCCTGCCACTACAGTGATTGTATCGCAAGAGCCATATTGACTCTACAAAAACATCGGTAGTGCTATGTTACTTAATGATAAATTCTACGGTTACGAATTTCGCTTTATGCACTTTTATACATATCAACTCCTCTTATATCTTTGCTACAATGGTTCCACTGTAATGATCCGAAAAGAGTGACCTCAAAGTTTGCACTTGGACGAGCAGGGAAAACCTTGAACCAACAAATTATCAATTTTGACGTGATTTTTTTTCTTGACACGTAGCGGGTTTCTATAGCACTGAACATTTACAAAATTTCATTGAGAAGAAGCAGCTGGTTAGCTTATCAAAGACGAAAAGTAAGCTAGAAAAAGCGAAATTTGTTCTTTATATGCGACACACACTCATTTTTATTAATATTATTGCGTATTTGGGAGTTCTTAAGTTGCCCAAGAATAAAAGACGAACCTTGCAGAGACTGGAAACTTTATTTACAGAAAATACGAGAAGATTAAAGGTCTATAAACCAAGCATCAACTTCAATTTCACCAGCAAACACAGCTTAAATAACAGCTGATAACAGCAAATTCACAGTACAAACAGTATCACATCATTAACACACAGCAAGTCTGTAATCAAAGATACTAATCAGGAGAGCACTTTATCATAAGGCGGTTGGCGAGAGACTGACTGCTTAGCCGCATTGAACATCCTTTTATAAAACCCAGTTCTATAAAACCCAGAATGTTCTGGTAACTCGTAGAATATTAGAGTTAGACCTTCAATATTTGGTATATTGATAGAAAGGATTTTCTCGTCAAGATCGCGAAAAAGATCGCCAAGCAGCGAAAACGTCGCCAAATTTTGAGCCAAATCCATTACTTGCATTATTGAAGATTTTTAATACGTTTATAAGGGAAAATTAGCTATTTTAATGCGAAAAGAACTAGAAATGCAGAAAATTGACATTTCATCACCTGACTAAGCCTCTCTGAAGCAATTTACATAAAAATGTTTACGAATTATTTAAAAATTCCCAGCACTATAATCACAAAATATACCAGAACGTCGCTATGATACATTATACTTATGCAAATTTATTTTAAATGGGAGATATTCATAAAATGTACGATAAAAGAGTAAAATTTAAGGAATTGATGAAAATGTTACCACAAGCAATTACCAAGGCGCATTCTTCCATACAATCCTTCTGTTTTTACAAGGCACAATGTTTCCTAGAGCAAGTGTTTTCTGGTTTATTTCACTATTCATTACATAGACAGACATAAGCTTTCTACATAATGAACCCACTTTTCCAAATCGGTCTTACACTTCCTGAACGATACATAATTCGATTAGAGGCCTTTAACCTTTTTTACCGAATCGGAATCAAATGATTTTTTCTTACAGGAGCACATAAAGTCATTGCTACTTTAATCATATGTGAGTAACGTAGTACATTTCGTAGAGGAAAATGCTATTGAAGCGGATGTGATAAATTATCTCAAAAAAAAAAAAAAAAAAGTAAAATGTAATAGCGTGACTTATGATAAAAAAGAGGTAAAACAAAGATAATAATTTTTATTATCCAAAGTAAAAAGGCTGGAGAAATGAGTTTGACTACAACCTTACACTGAAAAATGTTCTGTGATTGACATCTAAAACTAAATTGTGGCTCTAGTAAAAATAGTTCCATATCATCCTTATAAATTCTAGTTCCCTTTGCTAGCGAGTTCTAAAATTTCCTATTAGAATTCCAGAGCGTTTTTCTGTATTATCGGGGCTAATCTTATTTAAAAATCACTGAAAATAAATGCGAACACAAGAGTCCATTTTTAGTAACTAGAATTTTATTTTATGGCCCAATTCTGGGACATCAAGAGAGAATATTCCTCAATACAAGGGATTTATATTATTCATAATATTGTTTCACCGTCTAGAAAAGTATAGACCAAAAAATCTTGGTCACTTCATCTATCCAGGTTATTTGTTTGCCTTAAACGCATAACTTAGAAATCTATAATTCTAGTTTAGGGATTCGGAAAATGACTAAATATTCATTCTAGATGAACACAATATGTATGTTTTTCAATGGAAACTTCATTGAAATGAATTAGTAAAAAAAATATTATGCCAGTGCAATACATTGTGCTTTAAACTCAGCTGGTTACGTAAGCTGCACAACTATTTTTCATATATTCAGCAATGATTTAGATGAATTGCTTGCTAAAATAATTCCAAGCTTCACGAAGAGAAAATTTTAACTGCAGAATGAAGCTTCGTGAATCTAGATGATCTTCAAGACGGATCATATTGCTAGTTCATGCATAAACTAATACGCTATAAGAAATCAGAACTGATGGGGTGGTATAAATGCTTTGAGTATTTTTACTTTTACAGTGCGACTCAAGAATTTAAGCACATGCTATTTTTTTTTTTTTAATAAAATGGAAAACATACACCAGAGTTCTTCAAAATTTTTTCTGTTTCTGGACAACTGGATTACAAATTTATGTTTCGAAATCGGAAACAATTAATTGAAAAGAAAATAATAAATAAAAAAAAAAAAAAAAATTAATGTCGCAAAAGTTTGAGCGCAAATAAGGTTTTATGCAAATGTCTCTTTAAAGTGATTGGTGGAGGATAGGAGAGTCTTATCTCCTAGACTATAAAGTGTAGGAGATAAGAATCACTGCTGTACAAGTAACCAAAATGCCCAAATCGCTGCAAATTTTGCCTGAAGAAGTTGTGAAAGCGTTGAAACTGAAAGCGGAAGGTAAATCCGTTTTGCAAATGTCACTTGTTTTAAATCGGTCCAAGGCCTGTATTCCAATGAAACACTTATGGCTCGCATCTCAATTTCTATCGCAAAGTTAGAGAAGGAGAGGAGTATGCCTAGTCAAATCCATTGAGCTAAAATAATAACTTGAGCAAATGATACGCTTGTTCCTGTGTGCTATTTTGAAAATATCTTCTTTCTTCCTAATTTTGTTTCCTAAGCGGGTACGGCAGAAAGCATTGGATACATTTATATTACAATAGAAAAAGGTGTAGTCTAATGCATTCTTATCAGCTTTATATGAAAAATATTTATGAATTTTATTGATAAAAATATAAAATAAATAATTGTATTCAGTTTATTTGTTTAGTTAATTTTGGAAATATTTATTGTACATAAAAAATTTCGACTTCTGGTTTTTGATGGAGTTACATATTTTGAGCAGTCATGAATGCAGTTTGACCATTTTTGGAAAATGTATGTGTATTCATGTGTCTGGATATGTGTGACACAAATTTTGTAGCAACTCTAGGTCAAGAACAATTAAACAGAATTCCATGAAAATTATGTTTAATTTCACCTTGATATAAATCGGTGTTTACTGCATATCTGGCAACACGTGGCACTGTTGTCCCGTTTTATCTTGATCTTTAATATGACCGTAAAAAGAAAAAATAATACATAAATGTACACAATGAGGATAATTTTAATCAACCATTGTAAAATTGTAAAATTTTATTTATAACATTGATGTATAGTAATAGTACTATATTCTAAACAAACATTTACAAGCACGCATCTTCCTAGTTATCGGGAGGAAACGAATTTCTCCAGTGGAGTTCATTCAGTTAGAATAATAACCTGAGCAAATGCTTCCAATATCTTCACATAATAGACTTGCATGCGGGTTTTTCAAGAATTCGTCTGTTATCTGTGGAGTGAAGACCAAACTGGGTACTGCAAATCGTTCGTTCTACATCCTTACTGTGCAATATGATAGTGTTGACATGCTGCAGTGTAATTTAATTATGGAGTTCATTTGAAAAATATTATGTTAAAAATTTACACACTCGAGGAAAGAGCGTTCGTTGCTCCTACATAGATAAAAACTTTATCCTGATTTACTATTACTCTTATAAACAATGTTTTCCAATGATTTCTTAAAAATAATCCTCTTTGGGTTCAATTTATACAAAATTTAACCTTATACTGCCATATTAAAGATTATCATAAAACGAGACAATAGCGCCACCTGTTGTTCGATAGGCAGTTAAAGCTGATAGACACCAATTTATGTCAAAGTGCAACTAAATATAAATTCTCATGAATTTCTGTTCATTTTTTTTTCAATCTAGAGCTGTCATAAAATTAATGTCACATACATCCAGATCCCTGGTAGCACATAACATTGTTATAGTGTTGCAAATAAATCTGAACAGTGAAAAATTAGTTATAACAACGTTATAATAACGTTATGTGCTACATGGGATACAAGGAGAGACATACATTTTCTAAAAATGGTCAAATCGGATCAAGTCTCAAAACATGTAAATCCATCGAAAACCAGAAGTTGAAAACTTTTACGAATACAATAATTTCTTCTATTTTATATAGAAGAAAATGTAAAAGATGCATATCTTGTCATTTGGTTACAGAAAATGACTTATTTAATTAATTATCGACGAAAAATATATGTACGAAGTGGTTAAATATTTTTTCAAAATTATTATTTTTCATAAAAATAGGACCGGTTATAAACAATAATGTCGATTGATAAGGAGATAAATCAGGAGGGAAGAGAAAAAAGAATCAGGTTGGTTGGTTGGGTTTTACGTCGCACTAGTGCTGTGTAGATGGGCAATTGGCGACGGTCTGGGACTCACCCCTAGAGGTGGTCCGGAGACATGCCATCGCAATTTTGATCCTCCACGGAAGGGATAAAAAAAATAATCAGGAAGGAATTACATATTGCTCATGCAATACTCCAAAGGTGATATAATTTTCTTAATACACTGTAAAAAAAAAAAAAAAAAAACTATTACCAGCTGCAATCTGTGATTTATTTTATCCAATCACAGAGAATTTCTTGCAAGAAATTCTCTGTGATTGGATAAAATAAATCGCAGGTTGCAGCTGGTAATAGTTATTTTTTTACAGTGTAAGATTCTTTTTTAAAGCTATGTAGCTATGTAAATAAATAAATAAATACAATTACTTTCTTCATATTTCATCAATAAAATTCATAATTATTTTTTATATAAATCTGAGAAGAATACTTAAGACTACACCTTTTTATGTTGTAATATGTGCGTATTGAATGCCGTACTCACTTGAAAAACGAAACTAAGGAAAAAGAAGAACTCTTCAAAATGGCACGCAGGAACCAGTCATTTGCTCCAGTTTTTATTTTAGCTCAGTGAACTTGACTAGGCAGATTCCTCTCCTTCATTAATTTTGCGATAGAAATTAAGATGCGAGCCGTAAGTGTTTGATTAGGATACAGGCCCAAACATGGTACTTATAGTATTTTGCAACTTGGAGAACAATTCAAAATTACGTATAGCTCAGTATGACCGAGAAAATCAACATTTCGGGGGAAATAAGAATTAAAAGAACGGCTCTGACTGACAGTTTGTCTCTTAATTAGATAAAAAATCGATTTGGATCAAAAATATCACATGACAGCATACTTAGACGAATAACCGAATCAGGATTCCTAAAAAAACAAAAATTAGCTCATAAGTCTTGTCTGAACAGTGTCACAAATAAGCAAGGCTTCAATGGGCAAAACAGCACATGCATTATTGTGATGATTGGATCCGTGTTACTTTCTATGATGAACAAAAAAATAGAGTTTGGATGGTCCAGAAGGGTTCTCATTCAACTGGTATGACTTGAGGAAAGGCCCTAAGAACATATTCAGCCGGTATCAAGGTGGTGCCTCGCTCATGGCGCTTTTGGCTACAATGGATAAACTCCTCTTGCTAAATGGCCGACAAAATTCAAAGTTGTATCAGAAGGAGTATTTGTCGCCGCTTAGTGAACTCCTAGGTGGTCCCAACTGGATAATTTAGCAGGAATGCGTCGACACACACTTGTTTTTGTACAAAAGAATGGCTTAGATCTCAAAATATCAGTGTGATGAACTGGCTAGCATTTAGCTCATATTTCAATCTGGTAGAGAACATCTGGGAAATCCTCTCATGTGACGTCCACAAGAATGGCAAGTATTATTATTCAGTGGAAGAGTTCAAATCAGCAATCGATGAAGCCTGATACAGACTCGTTTCCGAAACCTTCCAAATGCTCGTGTTGTCAATGGAAAATGGCGTATTTGATCTCATCAGATGCAATGGGAACACCATATGCTATTAAAGGACATTTGTGCTTAAAGTTTTGCAACACCCCGATTTTGATTTTTATATAATTTATTACTTTCCTTTCAATTGGATTGCAAATTCGAAGCATGAATTTATAATCCAATTGTTTAAATACAGTAAAACTTTTGAAGCATTCCTGTATATATTTTACATTTTATTAAAAATATATAGCATGTGCATAAACTTTTCCGCCGCATTGTATGAAAAGCGTTGAAAAGGTCTGCTTAGTGAGTAGGCAGATTTTCCCCTATAAACAAACTAGCAAGCAAAACTCATACTGGTTGGCTCATTCTGACCTACAGCTGGCATCCTTCACTTGCCATCAGTTGCAGTTTGCCATGCGTAACTGAAGAATTGGGCCGTTTATGGCGACCAGAAGTGATCAGGCTTGAAGTAAAAAGGCTTGTGGCCCAGAAGTGGCATAAATACAGCTGGCTTACAGTAGTCTACCAACACACGGCCAGCAGCATGTTCACCGCATTGTGGCCACATTTCATATAGCTAGTGAGGAAACATCAAAAGCAATTTGTATGCATAAATATAGTACAGGGCGCTGCGATTTCTTTTTCTTGTTCCGTTGATTTAAAATCCCCTCCCATTTCGCAGGATTTTTTTTTTCCTTGTCTCCATTTGTCGACGAGGATCTTGGGTCTTGGTTTACATGAATGCATATATGAGTAAGTAATTTGATACTTAATTCGATTTTCCATTTATTTATTTTTTAAATATTTTTAGAGGGTTTTTTTTTTATTTGAGACTGTAAAAAAATAAAGATTTTTAATACAATACAGGAAATATTTATTTGATCGTTTTTTTCCTAACAATAATTGTTAAATTATAATATTTTTTTTTTGTCGTATATTTCTCTATATTTCAACAATTTGAAAGAAAGGTACTATATTTCTCTTTTTAAGTGTACAAATTTCAAGATGATTGTTGAACTTCGTTAACTTATTTTACTGAAATGAATATAACTTTACTCGTAAACCTAACCTCAATCAAATAGTAGTACCGTAAATATATTTACTTAACCCTTCGTTGCAGAGAAAATACCTTAAAATATTTTATTAGATCTTCGTATGTATTTATTTTAATAAATTAATTTTATTAGTATTTAATTTTATTAATACGGACTTTTGACAACAGTCGGATTTTGGTTTAAATGAAGTCTTTTTCCCTGTGGATCGGCATTGGGCCAGGTTGACTGAAATCATGTTATTGTGGCTTGAGTTACATTCAAATGCTTTTTTTTTAGTATAATTTTAATACATAAGGTAGAGTTAAGATCCTATTTAAAAAATAATATGTAATTATAATCAGAAATTCGTTTGATATCAATATAGATGCAGTGATGCGTTAAATATAAGTACCGATTATTATAATTAAAATTTTCAATATCAAACACTCCATATCTCAGATAACTCTTAATTAACACACATTTCTTTTTCAATCTTTAATCGTAAAACATTCAACTCATTCGAATAGTGGATACATGCAGTGAACAAAATCCACCCTGCAATACGCGTGACCACAAAAGAATATTTTCTGTACCATATAATGGTAAGAGAAAATAAAAAATAATCGAGATTCTTTATTTTATTTATCAATTTTTTTCTTTATTGGCGCTTTATTTAAAATACTGCTGAAAGCATGCAATGTAAAAGATTTACAAAAAAAAAGAAAAAAAAACTGTTAAATATTAATTCTAAAATTTGCATCATGTAAATTTATGGAAAAACGTAAACGGAAATGTGACGCTGCAGCGCATCTTAATTGCGCAACTGGCAGAATATTAAGGAGGAGAAATTTTGATTCCAGGTCATAAATTCTCCGTTAATTTTATTCCTTGTACTCAGACAGACAGTAACTATGCCTCGCATACAGGTTGTTGTTGTTGTTGTTGTCGTGTGCCACTCGGAGATTCCGAGCCCCGGTAGTGTAACTACCGGATTTTAAGGCAAGAGGGTTGCGTCTTCCGTTATTAGGAACGCCTCATAGGGAGGAAGTACGACTTCTAGTTCCATAAGCTGGTGAAAGATGGCAGCACCAGCCGAACTCGAATTTTGATCCGGATCAGAGCGAGTTAGACCCATGATCCGGTACCCCCAGAGGTATAATTTTTGATGGGAACTTGGAGGACTTTGCGACCACGACGGAATTTAACGTGCACCAGTCGCCATTAGCGTACACGACGGTCTTCGGCCGGCTCGAGGACCGAACCCGCAATCTTTCGATCACGAACTCGCTGCTCTTACCAACCAGGCTACCGCGGCTCACTCGCATACAGGTGCGAAAACAATATGCGCAGATGTCCGCGTTTGAGAAAGTTGTGTAGTTGGGCTCGAAGAAGCCGGTTGGTCTAATCTGCAAATTGTTTGACAATTGGACTGTCACCATTAGATTATATGACAGCAATGGATCAACCATGGCCGAACACAGAATCAGGAAGGAAGCGAACGGTCTAGAGAGAGGACAGAACGTCAGAACCCATCAATCGTCAAAGCGGTACTCAAAGTCCCAAATTTATCATTATCATCGAACTTACGAGCAACTGGTACTTCAGTGACTTAATAGGCGGATCAGAGAAATGGGGTAGCGATCACGGAGCCCCTTGTGCGGACTACAATTGAACTTTGTATACCGACAAGCACTTTTGCAGTGAGAGGATCTTCTGGAGACACCTCGAAAAAGGGGGGAAGGGGTTCTAACCTGACTGTCGTCAGCCATACTGCCCGATAACCAGGAGTGATGGTCTGGGGTGTCATTTTATTTCATATCATGACTCCTTTGGTTGTCATCCGAGGCATATTTACAGCACAGTGGTGCGTCGACGATACTCTACGTCCGTTTGTGTTACCCTTCATATCACGCAATCATGATCGTATATTTCAGCATGTGGCCCGCCCGCGTATCTCCGAAATGTTGGCGCATACAGGTCAACCTGGCGCATTTTTGTAGCTCGCGCCAAAACCCTCTCTGTCGCAAAGCAACCCTTCTTTCCACTTCATTCATGATTCGTTAAGGATTCGAGCAATCTTTTTTTTTTTTTTTTTTTTTTTTTTTTTTTTTCCCAAGAGAATAAACTATTAAAAATGTGTCAGTGGAGTTTTAGTATCGTAATTCTTAAATAATATATTTAATGCAAAAATTTATTAGAAATCCTCCACCCTTTAAATTTAATTTAGCAAGATTAATGAAGAAATAAAATTGTAATATTCTAATTTTAAAGCTTTTAAAATTGTTCTTGAAATACATTTATTTATTTATTTATTTATTTTACTTTCTCTTACCAACATATATGGTAGAGAAAGTATTGTTTTGGGGTCAAATTTTCGAAATTGAATTTTTGTTATATATACACGTTTTGAGGCTCCCTGAATCATAATTGTTAAAAATGTGTCAATGGAGTCTTTGTATCGTTATTTTTAGATAATATAATTTAATGCCAAAATTTATTAGAAAACCCTTTAAATTTATTTTATCAAGATTAATGAAGAAGTATATTTGTAATATTATGATTTTAAAGCTTTTAAAATTATCCTTGAAATACATTTATTTTATTTTATTTTATTCTGTTTTATTATTATTTTTATTATTATTATTATTTACTTTCTCTTCGTCAAATAAAATTGTTTCTAAACCTAATTTAGATTATTTGAAAAGTACATTAAACTTTACATTCTTACGCTATTGATCTTAAGCTTTAATGTGCAATCTGTCATTATAATATTGAAATGCAGGGTGAAAAAGAAAGTCGTGTGAGTGACACACCAGATTATCATTATTACGCATCATTATTTAGTTTATTTTACCCATATATTGTAAGAAAAGTTTTATTTTTGATTCAGATTTTCGAAATTGAGTTTTTGCTACATTTGCTTAAATATTATGAAACAAAAAATTAGGTTTTTAGCGGTTGCCTGAATGTGTGTGTCTGTGTGTTTGTTATCACCATACCTCAAGAATAGATATTGGGACTCGGATGAAATATTAAGTAATTCGTGTGCAGTGACTAAGAAAAGAATTCAAATTCATTAAGTCGATGTGTTTTCTGGTAAATACAATTTAATATTTTTGGATGAAACAAAAAAAAAAAAAAAAAAAAAAAAAAAAATTGAACATTTATTTTATGTGCATGAAAGAATGTTTCGTATACAATGTAGAATGTATATCCTTTATTAGAAGTTTACACAGAACCCCACAAAAGAATTCAGATATATTCATACAATGGAATTGCTGAAAGGTCATTTCATGTCGTGCTATGTGTTTTAAATTCTGTGCTAAATTAGTACACTATATTGTGTTTGTAAAATATATAGTAAATAGACAGGTCTACCCCAAATTAAATAAAAGCATTTCGTTTTATAAATAAAAATCAATGTAATAAATGCAATTAAAGTTTAATTAATTTAAAATTATTCTCTTATTCTAATTTACTTTTATCTTATCCGTAAAAGGTCGCGAAAGTATTGTTTTCGGATCACGTTTTCGAAATTGAATTTTTGTTACATTTATATGTTTTGAGGTCTCCTGAATCCAAAAATTATGTTTTTAGTGGTTGGTTTATGTGACTTGTCTGTGTGTATTACAGATATTGAGTTTGTAAAATGGATGCATCAGTTTTTAAATATCACTTATGTCATTGATAAGGACAATATTGCTTTGGAACAATGTAAGCTGTAAACTTCACATGTTATTCAAAATTTACGTTTTCTTTTTAATATGGCAAAATAGAGCAAAATTTCGTTTAAACGTCCATTATGCCAATATTTTGTTGTAAACATGTCAGACTAATATTTTAAAATATATTTTTTAATACACTTCATTAAATATGAACATTTTAATTTGAAACTTTAGTAATTAAATATTGTGTTTCCTTCATTTGACAAATTAGGCCAATACTTTCCACGAACTTGCAATATGGGGATCAGTTGTGTTGGAAATTAATGTACGAAAACAATCCTAATAAAATTAGTCATTTAATTACGATAAATCAAATTTATCGAATCGGATAGAGGGTAGCCTATGAGGTGCGGCATTTCAGTCTCCGACTGTGTTGAGTGTTCTATCATACTCATTCCTTTTAATATGAATACATTTCGCTCTCAATAGAAATTAGTAACAATAAATATAGGATGAAAATGGTTATGCGCATCATTATTACTTTGATTTGTATAACATATTAAGTTAGATTGTTTATGATTACTGAAAAACAAATAGAATAGCATTAATAAAATGTTTAACGTTTTATTTTATAACTTTGTATGTTGGGGTTGGGGGGGTGGGTAAAGAATGAGAAATGGACATGTCCGAGGAGGAAATTATACTTAGAAAATTTTATGAATTTCAACCATAAAATTTAACACGAAATATCTATTTTATTATGATTAAGATGCTCTTTAAAAATACATAATAGATAAATATAAGGTGATAATTTATGAAAATTCAAGCACTGCATCGTAAGAGAGATATTTTATAAAGTCATACATTTTAAAAATTTAAATACAAAATGACAATAAAAATAGTTGAAATGTTAAATGGCGTACTACTGATTTGGACTTATGAACATTTTTCATGCATTTTACTAAGAATTTGTAATTTGTTTGAACAATTTTTACAAACTTTTTGGCCTTATACATGAAATCGGATCTCAATGCTAATATATTACCATTATTATTATCTACTTCTCTATTCGGATAACTATTTCTTAATTTCAAGATATGTTTCGTTTTGCGATTTAAATCCTACATTAATAATCAGAAGAAAAAAAATTAATAACAAAAAAAGAAAGAAAGAAAAACGCCGGATGTTTATTTATACAGGTTAAGCGGCGTGAAGTTTCTCTTTGCACTTCCAGATTTGGCGAAAATCGCATTCTCTGGCGAAAAATTGTGAATTTGTTCTGCGTGCGCCAACAGTTCGGAGATACGCGGCCCGCCCGCGTACGGATAGTTTCTACTGCTTATTTTCTTGCTTGACCAACTTTATTTTGGTCAGTAAAGTCGCCAGATCTCTCTCCCACTGAGGACGTTTGGTGCATCATGAAAAGGTTCTACATCTACAACCAGCTAAGAATTTTGCCAATCTAACACACCAGTTGGACAGTATTTGGCACGATGTCTCGCTGGCGCTCATCTGCGAATTCTTTCAAATAATGCCAAGCCGAATAACTTTTTACATAAGGACCAGAAGTGTACCGACGAGTTATTGACCTGTTTACTTTGTGAGGCTCTTTCTCTTGATTACCGTAATTTCTGGTGTACAGTCCGCAGTTTAGGTCAGTTTTGCACCAGAAATTTTATTAGAGAGTTAAATTTATATTTGTTTGAACTGTTTCTTCGATGAAATATTAGTCTTTCTGTTAAATAAAACTTCTGGTGGAGAAATTACACCTCTTACTTGCGGATTATACGCCAGAAATTACTGTAAATTACCCAAATTTTGTGAAACTGTAATCATTTGTTTTTCTCCAGATGTACATCACATTTACCAATTTTCGTCCTATTTGGATAATTCATTTTTAGTGCGTCTTTTTTTTTTTTTTTTCTTTTTGTCTTAAAGTGTATTTCAAGTGTTTCAATAGAAATTTTAAATTTAAAATCAAAGTGATCTATAAAATATTTAATAAATAAATAAATATGAAATCGAAATAAATATTGCATACATAGCAAGCATAACTGGTAAAATTTAGGATGCACATAAAACATATTTATATTTAAAAAAAAAAAAAAAAAAAAAAAAAGAAAGAAAAACTCGACATAAATAAACCTTTTCTGACCCACTAATGTAAGAATATATAGAAGGAAGATAAAGGCTGCCAACAGTAATATAAAATCTGTATGTATACCGCTGCAGGTCCACAATACACGTGCAGGATTATTTTCGTTTTTCTGTTGGCTGTCACCTGTTGACAGTTCATTGTGGCCTAATACCGGCCAACGTTAAATCTATCCTTCGGCAACATTAACTTTTGCCATCAGTGGATTAGGAGTGGTTGCTGTTGGCATCCACCGCCTGGCCTTCTGTTGGCCATCATCTCAGGTTTTTCTGGGAGCACATAGGATAAAGGAGATTGTCTACCTAATTTAGAGAGATTATAACTTTTTGTTGAAAATGGTAAGACATGAGAAGCTGTGTATAAGGAAACCTACTTAAACCATGACGTTTTCAAACAGTCGAAATAAATCTTTCTGAGAAGTATCAACATAGCAATTTTGTTCCAAGCTTCTCTAAAGTCACATTACAATCTGAATCATTCATTAAATTAATCATGCAGTATATAAATATGTTTATTTTACTTCATTTCAGATGTTTCAAATTCCATCATAAACGAACACGATTCTTTAAACAAATTCGTGGGATTTAAACGTCCAATTATATAATATAGAGGTCAATATTATGAAATGTACTGTAAATACGTCATTTAATATTAAAAGAAGACCTTGCGTTGGATTATTAACACCAAGACAATACCTTGAACGCCAAAGAGAAAAAAACAGAAAAGTAGACAGCTGCTTCGATAGCATTTAGCGTACCGTCATCAGTGCAAATGCTCTTATGTATAGGTAAGGTAATGAATTCCTATCAAAAAATGGACTTACACGGAATGTCAGGGGATTGGCCAATAAGAAATGGAGAAACTGTGAATGTGAAAAATGTGTAAGAAATTTGGACTGAATGTAAACTTTTCAACAAACAGACAAATGGGGTATAATGAAATCACGATTAGCAATACTTTTTAGATTGTTATAGATGCAAAAACTTCAAAGAAATCAAGTTCTTGAGTGGCTTTGGCAAGTTGTTCTAGCTGTATCAAATTTAAAATTATGGTTTTTCTCCTAGCAAAGCTTAGAAATGGCTGATTTGTTGGTTTCTTGTTTACGGACGTAACAAATATGTTCTTTTTGGTCGAATTTAAGACTGCGTTTAGTTTGACCAATGTATAATAAACCACACTAACAGGAAATACTATAAACGCCCCAAATACTATACATAGGTATAGGATCCTTTAACTGAGAAAGCGTGAGCTTATTGTAAGGCGAAAAAAGTATTTTAAAATCATATTGTGTTGAGAAATTTAGCTATGGTATGACTTCATTTAGTAAAATGAGGTAAAACGATACTGAAATCAAAAGAGATTTATTTAGTAGACAAAGTACAAGGAAGTTGTAACTTTTGGATAGCTTTATCTATAATGAAAGTGATGTGACCTCTATCAATTGCTATGGCTTTCAGATATTTCATTTCAGAGCTTAATTAAACATAATCGAAACAAATATTAAGGGCACGGTTGACTAAAGCATAGAAAGCTAGCATTTAGGATGTAGGAGGATGACATAAATTCCCATGGGGAGGTAGAGAGACTGCAAAACTTTTACGATAGACAGTGTTGAAAAAGCCCTTTTCAGTGCAAGTTACAAGGGTATCAAAAGGAAAAAAGTGAACCATTATTTTCCATTTCATATGTGAATAGGATATTACTATCTATAGGGTTTATAGTTGGTAAGATGTGATCAATATTGGGTGATTGGTGATTGGTTGGTGATTGGGTTTTACGTCGCACTAATGCTGCGCAGATGGGCAATTGATCAATATTGGGAACAGATATGTTGATAAGTGTGAAAGCGTCAACAACGTAACGTGACCAAAACGGGATACAATTTTTTTAAAAAAAACGTACTTTCAAAATAATGCATGTAAATTTCAGCAAAAACTGGAGATATAGTGGGGAACCCATAAATAAGCCTTGTGATTTACGATTAAATTTTCTTTGGGATGAAAATGTAGTTTGTGGTAAACAAATACATGTTAGAAAAAGTAACTCTTGCATTTCAAAAGACGTCAAATGAAACTCTTTTAATCTCATTTTTAGACAGCAGACGGCACCAATTATTGGAACATTAGTAAAAGGGGATTTTACATCAAAAGAAACCACAGTAAAATTAGTGTGAGAGCAATTTTTAATATTTTTCGCGAAGCTAATAGAGTTCTTTACAGTTTAGATACTTGCAAGAAGAAGGGGAGCAAAACTTGTAGTGAGAAGTTTAGCTAATCGACAGAAAACTGTACCTATATTAGAGATTATTGGACGAAAATGAATATTGGATTTGTGGACTTTTGACAGAGCATAAAATATGGCACAATTATCTATAGAAGGAATAAGAGGATATTTACAAATAACGAAATAATTAATAACAGTGAATATCTCAAATTAATTTTGACGCAATCTCCCCCTCAATTGAGGCTTCACAGACTAGGTTGCGCAGCAAGAATAGGAGCAAAAGACCCATAAAATATAAAGCCTGTTTCAGCTTTACAGAATATTAAAAGGAATCTTAGCGCTGGATTTTTAAAACCAAAGAAATCGTCAACGTCTTGAATACCAAAGAGAAAAAAACTGAAAAGCAGCTGTTTCTATACCATTTAGCGTATGACGGTATACTAAATGCTATGAACCAAACTGACTCTGATTATGTTTAGGAATCATTTGATCAACAGGTGCCGTTTTGAACCAATTTCTTTTTAAGAATATTTAACACGGCAATATAGGACACATTTTGCATAAATGTACATAATGGTAATTACTTTTAACGTATGATTGTAAAATTAATATGAATTATTGATAATAGTAGTAGTAAACTAGAAGAAAAAAGTGTGTGCATGTCTATTTCATAGAGCAGTTACACAGACAGATAGGAGATTTTCATAAGCTTAATTGTAACCAAAATGAGACTCACAGTAACCCTATGGACCATGACTGTTATCTTCTCGAGTGTTTCGAGTATCGCAATGGATCGTCTTCATTTTATTCCGTTTATCCTTTTTTTTTTTTTTTTTTTTTTTTTAGGGGGGGGGCATCACTTGAGCTTTGCTATTGTTTACATATTTGAACATATATCGACATTTATTTTAAAAAGCTATTTATAAATATTAAACATGTATGTTATGAAAATATATATCTACCAAAAATATATTTTTTTATGCTTTTTGTATTAGAATTTAAATCAATAATTGGCAAATGTTCATAGCATGTAGAAAAGGAGAAGAACGACAGCTTGTAATTCCTGCTTGTGTTTGAACAATAGTGCGTTTAACAATATATTGCTAAACATTATGAAAATAGATTGGATTTCCTAAGAAAAGAACAGCTCTGGATCTTTAACCCTTTCATTCCCCGTGATGCCAATTGGAATCATAACATTTCAGGGTTTTTTTCTTACCATCTAACACTCCCGCTGATTCAAAATGAACAATATTAAAATCTATATACATTTTCCCACCAAAAAAAAATATATATTAGATGATTTCACTATGCTTGTTGATAAATGAAAGTATATTTTACTCTATTCTGATAATATTATCGAAATCAGTTTTCTGTTTTGGGCAATTTAAGTAAATTAACTGTTTGAAATATTTTTTATTTTATTTTTTAATGTTTATAATTTGTATTTTAATTAATTTCAATATGTATTTCTTCCGAAATTTTGATATTTTTATTTATTGAAAAGTTACTATTTTTAATGGCATCAGTGGTTATATTAAACATACATAAACACCTCTCAGTTACTTTCTTAGCTATATTGATTCGTACTCTGCTATTACTTCTATTAAAAAAAAATATTTATATATATTACATTTGAAATAAATTTATGACTAAATATAAGATTTATTGTTTTAGGGATGGAAAAATTTGGGAATGAAAGGGTTAAATTTTGCTTTTACCTACAATATATGTATATATATATATATATGTATAAAGAGAGGAAAAAGAACTACTTTATTGATACTAAACAATTACTTCTCGCAAATTAAAAAAAAAAATTCAATATTCTGATCAAAGATGTTATTTATATAAACTATACATACAAAAGCAACATGCAGAAGTTCCTTTTACTGTCCCCAGAAACATTAATTATTATCGTTTCTGTTATTTCTATCGCTAATTACTATCGCTTTTTACCGTCAGTATCCTATCTGCTCTGTCTAATATGTGGTCTATCTTACCCTGTTGCATGAGAGCATATTTTATTTATAAATTTTTATATTGTAAATTTTATATTGTATAATTGCGACATTTTATTTTAATTACCGAAATTTTACAAAAGCTCTTTTTATGAAGAAATGCAAAGTTGTATTAAAGAAGGCCTTTTGGGAAGTTTCTAAAGATCATGTAAACATAGACGATAATGGGATAATTTCAAAGTTTTGACTTTTTTGTAGCGTACTGAACTACAAACTTTTTAAATATATAACGCAAACACATGCTTTTTTTTTTTTAAATAGAACTCATTTATTTCAGCCATTTAATGTGCTGATACATAATTCCAATAGTGGAGATATGTATATATGTGCAGTGACGTGTTGCAATGTGTTATTATTATAGTCTTTTGAACCGATGAAAATACAGATGAAGGAAAAAAAATGGAGGAGGTGGAAGACTGCGTTTTCTTAATTTCTACACACGATTAAAAACTCTTTTTAAAAGGCATTACACTGAAATAGAGAGAGGGGAAATTACGATTTTCTTAAACTCAATATGATGTATATGAAAATTTCATTGTTTTTCTTTAGTAGTATTTATTATAAAATAATACTACCATAATTGCGAAAACAGTCGATTTAAATATTATTAGAGAAAAATAATTCAATATTTTATATGAAAAGAAAATTAAAACATGACAAAATAAAATATAACATTCTAAATTATATTGCACAATAACTGCGACTATATGAATATCATATGTTTTGCCATTTTTGCTCTAACTAGAGGACAAAAAAGACCAGTTTATTTTTTGAAGGGAAGAAGCTACTTTAGTTATCCCTTTACTTTCATGATTCTAAAATATGTCATATAAAAGTAATAAAGTTTTATACACAGTCTAAAGTTTATGTAGCCATTGATTGGTGGCTACATAAGCGGGGTCAATTTATCTGTCGAGTGATAAATAAATAAAAAAAAATATCGTAGGAGAATTATTTTCATTTATTAATTTATTACTGGTTGGTTCAATTTAAAACTAATACAATGTAAAATTTTTGACTTTATATGACTTAATAAATTATTATTATTATCATCATTATTATTATTATTATTATTATTATTTTTGCAATGTCAAAGAAAACCCCCGAATATACTGAAGCATATAATAAGATACCTATATAAGTTACCTTGCAATGAAGATTTGCGTATTTTTTTAAAACTTTTATTTGATTTTACTAACTGTGAATGAACGTCCTATTCATATTTCTTATTCATATTTCAATTCCACAAAAATCATTGTGACTAACATATTTTTATAATGACTCTAATCTGACAATTAATTGATAAAAAATCGCGAGGTTTGATTTATCAGTATTTTTCTCACGATAATTAAATAGGAAATAAGATAAATTGGAATTTTCTTGATTTATTATTTAAATGATCGATGTGGTATTTACGGGCTGATGTTAAAGCAGAATATTATTTTTCAAAGGGATTTAGTCTCCACCAGTGGCCGAGCAGTTCTGCGCTCAAAGCTGGTAGTCACGAAGTGCTGGTCCAATTCACTCTCGTCGATCTAACTGTTTGGAGTTTTTCGTGGTTATTTCCAGAACTCGCATTAATACAGGCTAGGACTTCTTAGAAAGCCCCCTCCCCTTCCCCGCGGAAGGCATCCCTACTTAGTCCCTAATGCAGACAATTTACATTAACCCGAATACCAACACTGAAGGTATTTTGCTACGTTTCTCATTTACGATTATATTTTTTATATACAAAAAATTCTCTTGTAGTTATCATTCATTTGTTAAACTTAATCAATCATATACATTCATCTGTCCTCTTTTATGTAAACAGCTATACTTTTTCATTTTTTACACTTACTAAGCAGCACATAATTTAAGTCAAAGCTCGTTTTATGCACTAGAAAGTAATGTGAAGCAAGTTAACTTTGTAGAGAAAGCACTGAATGAAACGTCAAAAACGCCTCTTTTAAGTAATTAAAATTAATCAGAGCGTAAGATCTGTTTAAAAAATCCGCGTAAAGTACGCACTTATAATGTGATAAGACATGCTCCTTCTCCATACGAGCAATATAATTTAGAAGACAGTTCTACACGCTTGAAGTAAAACTGATTGCATTATGGAAAAGCTAAATATATTTGCATATTTTCAGTGTGTTAACAGTTTTGGGTAATGAGGCAGAGAAGCTTGAAAATGAAAAGAAAGAAGTCATGCATTTTTTAATTTTCCCCATGCAAAATATAAAGAGCTATTATTTTAATAAATGTACTACAAGGTCAATTTTATTTAATTTAAAATTATTTTGTTAAAAGTAGGCATAAAATATATCTAACGATGAAATATTACTCGAATTTTCAATTTTAGTCAAATTATTTATTAAACAATTGTTTTGCCTGAATAAAGTAAAAGAGTTCAAACATGAAAATTATATTTTAAAAGAACTTTTATTTATAACGGAGCAAGGAAGTTTAAATGAAAGAATAGATACATTAGTAACTGAGACGATTAGTTACAAGTATTATTTGATGAATAATGAATTACAGCATATAAAAAGTAAATATAGCATAAGAAATGCGACAAATTCGATGTTGGCCATACGATTTTCCATTTACTGAAACAAAAGTGACAGTGATGAAATAATTCATCTTTGAAAAATGGTCATGACAAAAAAAAAAAAAAAAAAAAAAAAAATAATAATAATAATAATAATAATATTAATAATAATATGTAAGATGGTTGTTGATTTTCAGCCTAATGTTAAAAATTTGATTCTTTTAAATTTGGAATTATTAAAAACATTGTATCTTTAACTAAGTTACATTTGAAGGGCATCTATAACGACAAATAAAATAATTAGCGAGCCAAGAAAATGTATGTAAATAGTATTGAACTAGAAAGCAAAAAATATCTTTAGTGCCGAAGCTATTGTGGCTATTGTATTGCATAGCTGCCAATATTTTAATTTATTCGGGAGCAATTTTAGCTCCGCCTTTATTCCATACCACGTTTTTTAAGTGTAAATTTTTCTTATTTTATCATAATTATTTATTGGAGAAAAATATTCTAAAATAAAGTGGTGCGAAATGAAGGTGGTGCTAAAAATAATCCGGAAAAAATTAACATATTGGCAGTTATGGTATTGTAACAATATTTTTATTTTTAAATAGGCTAAATGAAATTAAAAATATGTGAAGAACAATTAAAAAAATCCCATTTAATTCATGAAAAATTTATTGTTCTATTTCAATAATAGGTTTTATTTATTTTATTTTTTTTAGTATAATTGTTGTCTATTTTTAAACTAAAACTTTTTAAAGTATTTTTGCAAATTTTCTATGAAAAGCCAAATAGAATTTTATTTAACACATTATCTACACGTTAAATTCTCTTTTTTGGAATAACATCATTTTCCATAGTATAGTTCTTATAATGTAACAAATTATATCTCATTTCCAAATTGCCGTTTTAGAAGTCAACTTTAACTGTTTTTAGTGTTCGTCTTTGAATTAATTTACAAACACTCTGATTAGATGCAAGCAGTGGCGTATCCAGGATTTTTCCAAGGGGGGGGTTCGTCCTTCCGAATTTTTAATTAAGTTTAATTAGGTTTAATTAAGTTTATTTAAGTTTAAGTAGGTTGAATTAAGTTTATTTAAGTTTAATTAGGTTTAATTAAGTTTAATTAAGTTTATTTTTAATTAAGTTTAACAATCTTTTAAAATATCATAATTACTTGCCGAAAATAAGAGTAAGAAAATGAAAAATAGTAAAACAAACTCACCAATTAGAAAATCAAACTAAAAAATCTTTAATTAGCGACGAATAACTTAGAGCCTGTACAAACTGCTACACAAAACATAAAATTCAATACATAGTTGCGCAAAATATTTCATTGAATTTTCTTATTTACAGAGCGAAGTCTAATCGACGAGAAGTTTTCGCTAGTTCATTTAAAATGTCTTCTACTGTTGGGGTATTGTTTGGGTCACTCCTTCAAGGTCACTACTTCAATGGTCACCCCTTCCCCATATGGTCGACCCCTCTTGTCCTTGAGTATGAACTCGTAAAGGCCGGTTTCCACTAGAGTTGGAGCTTCCAGGTCCAAAAAAACCATTAATCACGCTCCGCACACAAAGAGCCAAATGTCTTGTCATCAGTTGTAACCTTTTTTTTTATCAGATTGCGCAGTTACTTCAAAGGAAAGCATGCAAAATTGACAAAGATATCTGCCTCTGGCCCATCAATTATCTCAGCTGGGGGCTGGAACCAGGTCTTCCAACGCCGTTCGAGAGTTTTGAGCCCGGCTGACCACATCAAAGGATTCTGAATAGAAGCCGTCGAAAAAGCCGTAGTGGAAACCGGACTTAAAGGTGAAATCCTTTCAGAGAATTGTTTTCAGGAGAAACATGTTTCGCGCCGCGCAAATGAAGTGGTTTAGTTATTTTCAGGAGTGTTTATCGCAGAGTAATGAAAAAAAAAGTTAGTCATAATTTTAAACCACTTCGTAGAAAAAAACATTCTATGCTGTCATACATTTTTTCCGCCTGAAATGTGAAAAAAAATGTCAGGAATAGCCTAATTTTTCTTATCATACATTTTGTCAAGGGGGGGGTTTAAACCCCCAACCCCCCCCCCCTTGCATACGCCACTGGATGCAAGTAATATAGTATAATGTAAATCTGTTTTCTCTATTGAATGCTTATTTACCGAATAGAATTTTGCAATGATTTTCGAAATTATTTTATTTTTTACATCATTTATATAAATACAGTTCAATTTTTATAGTTCCCTATCTTTTTTTTTTTTTACATTTAAAATGCGCTCTTACTACATATATTGGTTTTTAGAACTGCGTTTAAATATTTCTATTTTAATTGATTTCCGTGTTATATCTGTGAACTTGAATATAAGACATTATTGTTAAAAAATATTTTTATTATTAATTGCTTAAAGGTTGATAGTCAAGCGAATTATTCTCGATTATAAAATTTCTATCAATGACTCGTAGGAGTGCAAAAGTCTTAAGCATACGGCATATACTCTCAAAATCTAATAATATTTTCTCGAAAATGTGGTTCTAAATCATGATGTATTACGGGGACGCTTCAACGGTTTTTGACCTCTGTTATTCGATGAAGAAATTTGTAATAAGACTTACTCAAGTAGTATATTTTAAATTCCTTTATGAAATTGAGCAAATTTATAACTTTAAAATTAGTTCATGTTTTCCGACAAGTAACATTTTTCCATATATATATATATATATACATATATTACATATATTTAAGCTACAAATTGCGAAAAATGCAGACAATTTTCTTTTCGTAGTTTATAGTTTTACCATATATTTAAAAAATTTAAAAATTATTTTTTTTAAAAACATATATCAAAATAATGGGAACTTTTCAGTGTGCAATCGGAATCTCTCTCACTCTCTCTCTATCTATCTCCCTATCGGTCTATGTACATATATATACCGGGTGATCCAAAAGTCAGGACAAACTTTAAAAATGAATAATTCGAAAACGAATCAAGATACAAAGATACGGTTTGCACCAAACGGATGGAAAAGAAGCCGGGTTTTATGTGCCAAAGAAAAAAAAATAGTTATGTTGGCGACCAACAGGTGGCGCTGTCGTATTTCTGATCTAGAATTATGCAAAGCAACAAACGATATAAAAAGGAACAACTACAGCAGGTAATTGTAGTCGAAGCTTATATGCATCGAAATATCGCATTCTCAGTCGCTACTTTAATCACCCATGGCCTCCAAGATCTCCCGATCTAACACCCTGTGACTTTTGTCTGTGGGTTTCTTGGAAGTCAAAAGTGTACCGCGACCAACCGGCATCACTGGCATCTCTGAAAGATGCCATCTGCCAAAATGTGTCTGCCATAACGCAAAAAATGCTACTAAATGCTGTGAACGATGTGGTGAATCATCTCTCAGCAGCTGTACTTCTGAAATATGGACATTGAACAGTTACTGTAGTAGTACTAATTAACTTTAATTAAGCTGACTTGTAAGTTGTCAACATTTTTTTCCTCTGTAAATCATCTTTTGGTGAAATAAAACACTATGGCGCCATCTGTTGGTCGCCAACAGAACTATTTTTTTTCCTTTGCCACACAGAACCCGGTTTCTTTTTCATCCGTTTGGTGCAAACCGTATCTTTGTATCTTGATTCGTTCTTGAATTATTCATTTTTAAAGTTTGTCCTGATTTTTGGATCACCCGGTACATTACGTTAACGTACGTGGCACAGGAATCTGCGTTATTTGTGGGATTTATATTGGCAACGACATCTCCCAGAAAATTTTACGCCAGCATTACGATAGGTTTAATAATGATCGTATTACTGAAAGCTACGTAATATGCACATAATTATAAACATTTTTCTTCTAAAATTCTTATTTCTTCTCTTAGCTACACTTTCATGTTTAATTTAAATACAGCTGTCAAATTAAATATTAAAATATGCTAGGCTACTTAGCCACGTTATATTTGCTATACTGTGTTATGCTCGCTCAAGAATCGAATAAAATCGAATCGCAAAAATTAGCTGACTAAACGAATAAAATCGAATTACATTTTGCACAAAAATTTAAAATATTAGTATAATTCAAGAAAGGGGAAATTTTAAAAGAATCTATATCAAACAAAAAGTAGAAAAATATAGAAATTAAATAGTTGGAATTGAAACAAAATTTGAAATGGATAGGTTAAAATTTAATAAATTAATAGAATCTTTATTATAAAATAATATTTTCTAAATGTGATAGCTATACTTTAAATTCGGAAATTAAATAAACCTAAATTGTAAAATGTCAATAAAAGTGAAACAATGGTTTTATCATTTAAAATAAATAAATAAATAAATATAAAATGATATAATGTACGAACGTTCCATATCAGTATTTAATAATAGCAACAATGTAACACCAAAAATTCCGAGATTTCTCGATCGTACAATGCGGAACCGAAAAGTGTTATCAGAAATACATGAAGGAGTAGTTTGCCTTTAAATGAGTCTTATGAAGATACGGAAATAAGTATAGCAAAGTAGAACCAATTAGATAGTGAACGTAATTTTTAAGAAAATGTTGGCGAGCGCCAAATTATAATTGACAATCGTCGTGTAAATGACAGCGTTCTCCACATAAATGAAACTGTCACAGTTTTCACAGAAATTTGAGTAGGTATTTGAAAATTAAATTCGAAACTTTAAATACAGTATGAAATTTGTGTGATTTTTTTTTTTTCAAAGGGTGTAAAAAACATGAAATGTTGTAATGTGGGCAAAATATACATCTCTTTATCGGTTGGTTGGTTGTGCTTTAAGTCGCACTGGTGCTGTACAATGAGCAATTCGCGACGGTCTGGAGACATGCCATCACAATTTTTATCCTCCACGAAAGGGATGGCTCTCCTGCTTCAGTGACTCCCAGAGGTATAGTTTTGACGGGAACACGGAGGACATTGCGGCTACGACAGGTTTTAAGTGCACCAGCCACCATACACGGCGGTCTTTGGCCGGCTCGCAATACAGAACTCGCAATCTTCCAATTACGAGCCCGGCGCAATTCCGACTGGGCTACCGCGGCTCGACTTTTTTATCAGAGAAACTGAATTATGAATTTTTAACGAATCATTCAATTGAAGCAAAAAATGTAGCTAAAGTATTCGTAAATATAACGCCGCTTTATCTTTCGCCTCAGTAAGAGCAGAAATCAAATTGCCTCCAGGAACTGGCACATGTTATTTTCTTATACACGGTGAAAGGTGAAATCTATCACATTGTGTCAATATACTAATGACAATATTAACCCTAGGTATAGAAAAATGTATATATTTCACTGAACTGAAGCTCTTGATTATCGAATGCTAATTAATATAATTATACAGACGAAATATACAGTTACAGAAGAAATTATACGAAAAATGTGTAAAGATCGTCGATATATTTAATCGGATACACTTATTTCTATATTTTCAAATATTTTGACGATGTTTAGAAATCATTTATGTGTATAGCAATGAATTCAACATCGGAATTCTTTTATATGTGCAATCGTTTTCATGCAAACTACTCCTTTCAAGAAATTAATTAAAAATCCAACGCAGAAAACTATTTTTTCCCTTATAATTTTGTGATTAAGTTTTAACTTATTTATTATTCTTATTGTCATAGGTAACAATTTATACTTAATTATTAAATCATTTTTGTAAATTTTTATGCAATGAAGTCACGGTTAATCAATAATTAGAGAATAAATGCATGGCAGATATAAAGAGCTGTACAATTATACTGTTAAAAATATTATAGAATAACATTGTAGAATTTTGATTAAAAAAGTTAAATAATCATTAAACAAAGTAACAAGAGTTTTCGAAACATTCCTTTTCTTTTGCAGAAATTAAGCACTGCTAATCAGTGAAAGGGAATAGACAAAAGCTTATATCAAAATATAACAAATGTTTCATGATTCTACCCTCAAAATTTACAGAAATATATATTAAATTTTTTAAAGTGTAATATTTTAAGTGTGATATGTTTAAAAAAAAAATGGGAAAATCAAATAATTTACTTTAAATAATTTTGGATATATATATATATATATATATATTCATTTCTATTTATGCATTTATTTATTAATTTATTATTTTTATTTATTTATTTATTTATTTTGACAACGGCAGATAGACATATTATATGTAGTATTATACAATACAAAAACTTTGATGAATAAAAAAAAAAAAAAAAAAAAAAATTCACCTCATGTATTCTAAATTTATTTTTCTCACGCATGCATGACGCATGTACGATATATTTAAAAATGTTATTTATTCTGAAAAAAAAATTGCGATTTCACCTTAGTAATTATCATTACTTGCAAAAAAAGAAAGAAAATAATGAATAAAACGTCCATATTTTCATATCCTTATAATAACCATTTTCTTATAATCACTGAACTTTATTAAAAATAGCATTATTAATATTATTGCATAGTAAATCTCTTTCTTTAAACATTTTCAAAAATTCATAACCATCCTGTTCATTACAAAAACAATGAAAAAATAAGATAATAATTTAGCTAAGAGTAATCTAATAAATTCTTCACGCTTTTTCTCGATTGTCAAGTTCAGAACATTTCTTTATGTTCGAAATATTTTATCAGCAAGAGACAATGTTTACGCTTCTCGCTGTCGATTTCTCAGATCGAAATATCTTTTTGTCATATTCTTCTGATAAATTGTCGAAAATTCTTTCACAGTTTTGTGATGGTTTATTAAATTAAAACTTACTGTTCTTTGCATTAACTTAATTTGATTTCAAATATATTATTTCTTTTTTTTTGTTCTTTTACTTCTTTTAATCAAAAGGGTATTTCATAAGATGCTCGCAATAAGTAATTTTTTTTTTTTTTTTTTTTTTTTTTTTTTTTACAGTTACAAAAGTTCATGTAATCATTGTACGTTTTTTAATAAGTGAGCTTTTCTTGTAAAAAGTATTTTCTGGAAACTGGTATTTCTTATAATAATAAAAATTTTCAAACTTTATTTTTCGTAAGAGTATCTCATTAAAATTACATGTTCTTCTAAATATTTAAGAAGGTTGATGAAATTAAATTTCCACAGAAATATCTGATTATTTAATTAATTAGGAAATGAATTTAATGTGTAGATTAAAAAAATTATAATGGCTTTTAATTTTTTATGATGACGAAAATTCTAGTGGAATCTTTAAATTATTTTTAAAACTTTAAAATTATAACGGGTAATAAAGCACAACATAATCCGTCATTAAGGAAATCCAGTTTCACAAGAAATACTCTAATCCTTATTATTATTATTATTATTTAATTAATTTACAGAAAAATATACGATAGACAAAATGGTTTGTTGCTTTGAACAAAAGTGCTTCATTATATTAAAAAATTCAAGATTTTTTTTTTTTTTTTTTTTTTTTTTTTTTTTTTTTTTTTTTACATAGGTTTTAATAATTATAAAAATTTTAACACGTATTTTCCTAGAAATGAATCTTATTACTTTATGATATTATTACCTATTTTACATAAAAAAAAAAAAACTGTATTTAATTGGTTTAATTTTAGATTCTCCATGAGTATAAAAATAATGATAAGTAAAAAATTTTTCGTATAATCTAAAACACTTTGAAAATTATAAAGGATACAGTCGTTCTACTCTACATTACACTTTTATACAAGCTTCATTATCTATACAATGTTATTCCAGTGAGAAATTAGGTAAATAGTTTTCGTTATTACAAATTTTCAAAGTATTGTGAAATATTATTTAGTATTTTGCACAGACATTTCACATCGTTTCATTATCATATCGTTCTACTAAACATCAGAATAGAAAAATAATACAATATAAACATTAAAAAAAATATATATATATATGTATTCCATAAATTGCCTTAATGAATACCATATCTATTACATACTTATAAATATTAAAAGCAGAAAAAGTTTCACTCAAACTTACAGAATGTTAGCAACAGTGTTTATTTCTCACTGACAAAAAACTAGAGTTTGGGTTTGGGTTGTTGTTTTATAGTAATTTTTTGTATAATAAATCCAAAACTAGGAATTTGTTTTCTACTTTTAATAAAGGAGTGTAATTTTTAACCATATATGGATGGTAGGACTGGTCCCATTCGTGTGGAGAAAAGCTATTGTTATGTCTGTTTTGAAGAAAAACAAAAATCTTAAATTACCCAGTAGGTATAGACCAATCTCCTTTACTAGTAACTTGGGAAAGACTATGGAGAAATTTCTGATTTAATTAATTAAACTGGTATATAGCGAACCATAATCTACTTCCCTCAAAGTAGGCTGGATTCCGTAAAAACAAATCGACTAATGATCAAGTGACATTTCTTAACCATTCTATAAAGGATGCGTTGGATAAAACGAACATACTTATTTCTGTATATGGGGATTTTAGGGGCGCGTATGACTCTATTTAGAAGGAGAATTTGCTACAGAAATTGCTTGAATTTGGCGTCACTTCTAATATGTTCAACTGGCTTCGAACTTTCCTTGAGCAGCGTGCACTTAGTATCAAATACGGAATTTTTTTTAAAATTTCTTTAATTTACAAACTGGGATCCATTAAGGAGCCGCAAGCAGTTACACACTTTTAATATCTATATTAATGACCTGTTGGGCTCTTTAAGACTGCAAGTGGAATTAAATGTCTATTTTTTGCGGATGACTCAGTCATCTGTACCCAGGCATCCAAGAAAAATGCCGGAATCCTCATTGAAGAAAGGCTCAACAGAGCATTTGGTGTACTTTCAAATTGGTGTAGGAAAAGTAACATGACCGTTAACTTTGAAAAGACAGCTACACAATCCTTTTTGCTGACTCAGCAGAGCTGCGTTCCAGATCTGAGATACTATGAGGGCAATAAAAATGAAACACAGATGTTTTTACCTATTTCAGCGTATTTGTCGACCGAAAACTGACTTGGGATCAGGACGCTGCATCTATATCTGAAAAGTTTTCTAAGAGGTTGAGTTTTCTAAAGCGTTTGGCAAGAGCCAGGTGGGAAAGTACTCGCAATATGGTTACTATTACAGGTAAAACCTTTATATTGCCTCTTCTAACGTACTGCTGTGAACCATTAATAACCATATCAAAAGCCTTACATAAAAAGCTAGAAACACTAAGAACCATACTTGTCATAGGTGCTCTTAAGTCCGCACCTCTTGATGCTATGTTATTCTTGACACAAAATAGGCCTATTAAAAATATTTTTCAAAAGCGATAAGAAAAATTCATTAGACGTGAAGATACTTTCTAGAGAGATTATCAGCTCGAAAATAGAAACCTCAAGACCCAGGATGGATTTCTCCAGAGGGCTCTAGACGTTAGTCTTTGAATTTTTCAAGTTACTTATGAAACCGAGAAACCCCATGGAATTCAAAAGGATTGAAAAAAGTTTAAATCTGATATAATCAGCTACTAGCTGGAACCCGTCGACTTCGACGGTCACTTTATTGACCGTAATGTTTCAAAAATCGTCGTATCATTATTTAAATGTATTTCAAGTTAAAACATCTAATATAATTTACAACATTTCACTTAAAAAAAAAAGAAATTCGGAAAAATGGTTATAAATTGAAATACTATATATGACATCACTTTCTAGAAAGTACTGTCAATGCGACGTCAAACTGACTCCAAATAAAACATTTGCTATCTTTTATTTTCTGTTTCTTTTAATACTAAGGCTACATGTTAGATGACCCGCTCGGCGTTGCCCGGACCCATGATAATAACCTTAATTGAACCTTAAATTTGTATGATTTTATATCTTTAACTCGATTTTGTTTGAATTTCTATTTTTAAATAAAGGCATCGCGAAAAAAATAATCAGCTGTAACAAAAAAATTACCTCGAACCGAACGAAACTCAGTCTTGTGACACCGGTGTCTGCGGCAGCACATACGTGAGCCGCTAATAACATAAAAAAAATTCCCAAAATTTAACCTGCAACCGAAAGAACCCGCCCAGTGTTGCCCGGGCCCATGATAATAACCTTATATGCACCTTAAATTTGTATGGTTTTATAGCTTTAACTCGATTTTGTTTGAATTTCTATTTTTAAATGAAAACATCACAAATAATAATAATAATAATAATAATAATAATCTGTTACAAAAAAAAATTACTTCAAACAGAACGGAAATGGGGTCCGTATCCCAGTGCCTGTGGCACGTATATGCAGGCCGCTATTAATATGAAAAAATTCTCAAAAATTAACCTTGAACCGAACGAACCTCTAACTCGTGTTACCGCTGCCTGTGGCTGCGGCACCGTATAGCAGGCATGCTACGCACGCACTGCAAAATCCACTTTCCTCCAACAGGGAGCGCAGTATGTTGTATACGAACATCACCAATCACCTTGAATTTCCAAGACCTTTCAAATAAGGTGTCACATGGTGGTGTCAACTGCAAAATCCTTTAGTTGCACTTTCCACCGCAAGGGGGCGCAGTTTGTTCCGTACGAACATCACCAACGGTGAGGAAATACCAAGACCTTTAAAATAAGATATAACATGATAGGGTCTACTACAAAATCACCTAGTTCCATTTTTCACCACCAGTGGGCGCACTATATTGTATACAAACATCCCCAATCAACATGAAATTTCAAGACCTCTATCACCAATTGCCTTGGATTTCCAAGACCTTTTAAATAAGGTGTGACATGGTTTTGTCAACTGCCAAATCCTTTAGTTGCACTTTCCACCACCAGGGGGCGCACTGTGTTCTGTACGAACATCACCAACGTTCAGGAAATACCAAGACCTTTACAATAAGATGTAACATGATAGGGT